>APFE030847082.1:115462-145981 GCA_000404065.3 Pinus taeda
ATAACTATAGACTTTTAATGGCTTTTGAAGATGATGATTTTATGGATGCTATAGATGAAGAAGGTCTTAATTAAGAGATTTCTAAACTCAAAATTTGTTTAGAAGAGAAAAATATGATTATTGATACTTTGCAATTTCAACTGGTTGAAAGTGAAAAACATCATGAAAATTTAGAATGTGAAATTGTGGGACTTAGAAAAGAGATTGAGAAAACTAAAGCTCTTAATCTTATATTTGTTAAATGATCTGAAACGTTAGATGAGATTATCAAAGTGCAGTGTTCTCCTCTAATCAAGACAGGTCTGGGATATAATGAAGAAGCAACTCAAGCGCAGAAACCATCCACCTCCAAAAGTGGTCTTGATGCAGCGAGGAGGAGTGAGCAAAGGCCTAATGGAGATCACCAGGTAAATCAGGGACATTTTTCTTCAAGAATGAACAGAGATCACCAAGTAAACCAAGGGCAATCTGCTTCAAAGATAAACAGAAGCTACAATAGACCACAGGTAAATCATTCTCAATTTGCATCAAGAATGAATGACAACTACAATCATTCGGTCCGCGAGGTTGATAATCACAGGAATTTCTTCAATGGCCAATGTTTCTCTTGTCACAACTTTGGACACAAAGCAGCTCACATAATTCATTAAGCCGAGGGTTTGGTCCCACCAAAAGTCAAAGAAATGCTCTGAGCCTTTATGACTTGAAGGATTTTTAGTACTAGAACTTACTTGTGGATGGGGAAATTAGTAAGCATAAGGATGAAATGAATGAAGGGGAGTTAATTAAATGAACTTGTAAACCATTGTTTTTTATTTCTTAGTTGCTCATGCACATTTGAAAGATATGACTAAGCATGAAAAATGTGGTTTTATCCAATCAACTTTATACTTCAGCAACCTTTCTCCTACTTACCCATTACTTACCCTACCATTTTTTCTTCATTCTATTTGGGTGCATTTAGGCTAGTAGACCCCTATCATTCATTTTTCTTTTGAAAAATAAACTATCTAATTCTAACCTTATATCATCTAAGGGCTCAGATTAAACTGATGAGCTTCTTTTGTATTCTCTACCTATCTAATGATCTGCCAAGATTAAACTGTTTGGTCAGATTTTATTCTCTAACTATAAACATAAAATTCAAAGCATGAAATAGTCAAGATTAAGCAATTTGACTACCATGAATTGTGGCATGTATGACAAGCTGCACACAACCATTATTTAAGATAGTAAAGCAGTAAAATAGTAGTGGCATTTAGACTTGCACATTTTCATGATCTGTTTTTATTTTTGGGGTTCATATATTTTCATTTTTTGAACTTTTCTTATTCTTTTTGTCCTTTGATATTTCTTTTAGGACATACCATCTTTACATTTTTTAAATTATTAATATGGAAAGCATTTGCAGAAAGAAAAGGTATGTACAATATTACAAGGCTTAAACTTAGCCAATTCAAAATTATGAATCCTATCATTATAGGACTCTGACAGTGGCTCCATATGGGGGTGGCATTTCCTAGTGAAAATGTCAAGAAATCTAAAGATCAGTAGCCTTTGAATTGTGGTTGAAGTTACCTTGCAAAGTGTCCTTCTGTGAATTTTCATTATTGATACTTATGACAGTAAATCTTTCAAAGCTTAGGGCCTTCTCTCCGGGCTTCAACTTTAAAGGATTACCATCCAATCCAATCTACACTCTACAATTTTATGTATAATGATGGAAAATAAAGTGAACTACTATAAGTCAGTGGAAAAGTAGTGCATCAGCATCCTACCATTAATAGGTCCTCCTTGTAGATCTGATCCATCTATGTTTCTCAAGAAAAATGCATTATCGCCTCTGTAGCCAAAAATGACATAAGGCCCCTACCATAGAAAATCAAATTTCCCATGCTTGCCTTTATCTTCTCTCTTTGAATCTCACTTAAGGACTTGGTCTCCTATGGGAAAATCATCTGCTTTAGTCTTTTTATCAAATACTTTCTAGACTTTTCCTGGATTATCTGTGATTTTACATATACTTCTTCCCTGGTCTGTTGCAAGTGTATAGTTTGTTTTATTCTTCTTTGAATTTTATTCGGTTTCAATGTAATTCCTAAAGGATTTTGATGACTGGCACTCCTAGGGATGATGGTAAAATTGCATCCATCCCATAAACCAGCTGATAGGGTGATGTTCCAGTGGACTTCTTAGTAGTCACTCTATCTACCCATAAGGCATTGACTAATTTCTTGTTCCATTTTTTTTTATTATCCTCCATTAACTTTTTGATAATATTGACCAAGCTTTTGTTGGATGACTCTACTAGTCCATTACCTTGAGGGTAATATCTTGTGGAATGGCCAAGGGTGATATGGTATTTATTACATAAATATATCATTCTTTTGGACTTAAAAGTTGTTGCATTATCAGTAATGAGCTTTTGGGGACATCCAAATCTTGAAAGGATATTACTCTCTAGGAAGGTGATTATGATAGTGTATGTGGCTTGCCTAGAAGGTATGGCCTCTATCCATTTGGTAAAATACTCTGTGGCTATTAGAATCCACTTATGCTGAGCTGAGAATGGGGGGTGTACTTCAATGAAGTCTAACCCCCATTTTTGAAATGGCATCTCAGTGGAAATTAGTTTAAGAGGCAGGGGTAAGAGTTTCCTCTTTCCCTCAAAAATATGGCATTTGTGATAGGAGGTCACATGTTTTTTGACATCTGCAAACAAAGTAAGCCAGTAGAAACCAACCCTCAGAATCTTGTCAACAGTACTCTTCCAGTACAAGTGTCCTCCATAGTCCCCTGCATGAAACGCTTGCAAAATCTTGTCAGCTTCATCTTTTAATAAACATGTTAAGAGAATACCACTACTGTCCTTCCAAAAAAATGCATTATCAATAACACAATATCTTAATGACTTCATTTTTAAGAATCTATCTTTATTTCTTGTTAATCCATGAGGTTCTTGTAAATTTAGTAATATAAATGTAATATCTGCATACCATGGTGAATCAGTAAAGGGTTCACTGATCTGTGGAGTCACCATCTCCTCCTGATCATCAAGGGAACTAATGAAGTTGATATCAAGGGCCTGACAGTTCGCTTCAGCCATGAGTTTGGTTAAACCTTGGCCTCTAATGAGCTTGGTGGGTTTTATCTCTATGTCATATTCCAATATTGTGCAATCCATTTGCCTCTTTTTCCTTCAGGCCCATTTTGAGTCAAAATGTTCTTAACTATAGAGTTTGGAACATAAGCAATAATGTGAGAGTACAAAATATATACTCTGAAATCTTTGATATCTTTAACCAAATCCAAAGCCTATTTTTCCATGATATTGTATTTAAGTGTGCCATCTCTTAAGGATTTACTAAAGAATGTTATTGGTTGTTCATATCTTTGATTGTTCTTTTGCAGCAAGACTGTTGTAATGGTGTGTTCTGAAGAAAAAGAAAAAATAATAAAATCTTTGCTAAAGTTAGGACTAATTAGGACTGGAGTCTTGGTTAAAGCTTCCTTGATAGCTTCAAAGGATTGTTTGGCTTCCAATGTCCATTTGATTGATGAGTCCTTTCTTAGCATATTATTTAACTCCCTAATTAGCTCTGCTAGATTTGAGATGAATCTCCTAAGAAAATTAATCTTACCTAGAAATTATTGTAGCTCTTTAATGTTTCGGGGATGGGAAATGGTCAAAATGGCTTCTATTATAGCAGGGTCTATCATAATCCCATCTTTAGATATGATGTGTCCTAACACCTTTCCCTCTTCTAGACTAAAAAGTGTCTTTTTATGATTTAAAGAAATCCCAAATTTCCTATATTTGATAAATACTCTTCTGAGGTGGTCTAAGTGTGCATTATCTGATTTAGAGAAGATTGTGATGTCATCTTGGTATACTACTAAGAAATCATGGATTTCCTTGGCAAAATCTATATCCATAGCTCTTTGGAATGTGGCACCTACATTCATTAATCCAAAGGGCATCTTCAAATACATGAAGGTACCCCAAGGAGTAGTAAACACAGTTTTGGCTTGGTCCTCAGGTTGGACTAATATCTAGTTATACCCAGAGAATCCATCTAACAGTGAAATCCTAGATGAGTCCACTACCCTTTGCAATATATGGTCCATTTTTGGCAAGGGTTAGTTGTCCTTTAAAGAGACCTTGTTTAAGTTTCTAAAATCTACATAAAGTCTAATTTCACCTGTCTTTTTCCTAGTTGTAACTAAGTTTGAAATCCAATCTGAGTATCTAATGGGGGCTATTATTTGGGCATCAAACATTCTTTTAACCTCTTTTTCTATGGATGGCATAAGAACTGGGTTTATCCTTCTAAGTTTCTATTTGAAAGGTTTATGATCTTCTTTGAGAGGTATTTTGTGTTGGATTATGTTGGTGTCATAAGATTTTAAGTCTTCAGAACTCCAAGAAAATACATCCTGGAACTCTTTAAACAGATTTATATATTTGACCTTCTCCTTTAGGGGTAAGGCTTTAGATATCTTAATGAGTTTTGGATTATCTTCAATTCTTATGTTAACCTCTTCTATGTTAGCTCTTAGAGGTTCCATCTTGGGTTTCCTAGCTACATCATTAGAGTCAAATAAATCCTCTAAAGTTACTAATCCTTTAGGCAAAAAATTATTTGTCAAATTAGAATCTCTGGATCATCATCCATTATTTCATCTATCTCTACATTCTCTAAACTATCTATTTCTACTTTAGTAAATTTCGCTGGTTCATGTACATCAAAAATATTTACATCTAAGTTATTTTATATATTATTATCTATTGTACAGTCAGTATCTATTTTGCAATTCTAAAATTCTCCTTCATTGTTCATGAAATCATAGATCTGGGAGTCCTGGGAGAGAATCTACCAATACTTAAGTTTATCTGGTATAACAAACCTATGTCTAACTTCTGCAGTGTACTGGTGGTTTGGTTGAAATGGAAATTTACAAGTACTAGCAAAGGTTGTCAGATTGTGGGCCTGCATGTTTTGTTTTCTAGGAATGGTAGCAAAGTTTGATTCCAAGAGGTCCTTGACCAAGTCTAAAACAATATCCCTATATCTACCAAACCTAGGGTTGTTGACAAAATATTCACCACTGATCTATTTCATAATTAGCTCTAAGTCACCCATGACAAAAACTCTTTTGGCTCCTAATTTCCTAACCAATTGTAACCCTACAATCAGGGCTTCATATTCGGCCATTTTATTGGTACATTTGAAATTTAATATGAAAGCATGTACCTCAACATGGTTATTTTCCATATTATGGATCCACACTCCTGGCCCAACCCCTAACCTATTTACAAACCCATCAAAGTCTAAATGCCAAAGTGACTCATGAAATATGTTCTCATTGTCAGTTGTTCTGTACTTAAGGTCTTTGGCTGTGATTTCCTTTTTATCAGTTTTGTCATTGTATAAGATGAAGGAGTCAATATTTGAGTGCACGGAGTATATGGGAAAGTTTTGGGGCTTTTCCTCACTACTGACCATGTACTTCATCAAGGTCTCCCTATATAACTTTCTTGGTTGGCCAAAAACAAATATGGTGGCATATGACATATCCAACTGCAAAGATCCCTGCAATTTTTCTCCCCATGAGCGAGATAGTAGCATTCCATATTTTGGTGGGATATCTACAACTACAATGTCCATCAAAATGCTCTTTGTAGGGCACTGGACAAGAGTCACACATAATTCTTTGATTAAACCAAGGCATTTAACCTAGCTGGAGTCAAAAGAAAATAAATCCTTACAAGGCCTGGTAATGTCTAGGTTGAGTCTTTCCATTATTTCCTTTGGCATGAGATTGTGGGATGCTCCTGAGTCTAACATAGCATTATGCAAAATTTTATCATGAATATTTAGGCTAATGTAAAATGGAGGAACTCCCCCTTGCTGATGAATTCCATTGGCCTCAGGGCCAAACAACAATTCAGGTTGGTCATCATTCAAATTAACAGAATCCTCTCCCTCTCTTATGTTCAAAGTCTCAGTTATCTGTGACCTATAAGTTTCATTCTTTACCAATTCGGTCAAAGGAACTGATATCTTTAATTTAGCTATTTCATTTTTAATATTGAAAGGGAGCTCAGGTTTGTTTGTTTGATTCAAATCTTCCTTAATGTGTGTAGTTTGAGTGTCTTTATCATGTTTCTCATTGGTAGGCATTTTAGTATGTGTTTCTACTGTTTTGCCTTGATTTCCTTTATTTTGATTGTTTTCAGTAATTGTCTCTGTTTGGGTTTCAGTGGAGGTTATATCTACAATCCTAGGGGTTGAAGTTTCAGGTGTTCCCCTGGGGATAATTTTCAATACTTTTTTAACTGGAGCTTCTTTTATTATTTTAGTCTAGATTTGGATGGATCTTTTAATGGGAGTCTCGTTATTCTTCTTATTTCTCAAGATATATTGTTTATGTACCTCATATATAGTTGATTCATACCCTTGTTTAAAATCAAAAGATTCACCAGATTCTAACTGTAACTATTGAAGCATATATAACTCCTATTCTTCTTGAGTAAGAAAAATAGTGTCTTTCTCTGTGGTTTCTAGTAAGCTAATCTGGGTATCATCCTCTGCTTATTGGTTTTGTGATTCCTCAACATAGTTTTCTTGCAAGGGGAGCCTAATCTGTTGGTCTGGTGTAGCATTTTTTGCGGTATTAGGTTCTTCCTAAAATTTGGGTTTCTTATTGGGTTTGTTGTTGATGATTATCCCATTGATTTTTCCTATCCATGATATCTAACCTATCCATAATTCTTTCTAAAATTTTAGCTAAAATATCTACTTTTCCATCTAAAGTTGAAGCTTCTTCTTTAAATGCAACTTTCTTTTCATTCCTCATTTGTGATTTCTTAGCTAACAGGTTGGCCTCTACACTCATAGCATTACTCTGCATTTGTTCAAGTGTTTCAGGATTTCTCTCCCTTAGCTGGTATGACATGTCAGCATCAAAACCATCAGGGATCTTAATTAATGCTAGGTCAGGGGGAGGCTTAATGTTGGTTGGAATTGCATTATAGATATTATTAAACCTAGTGCAATAGTCTTGAACTGACTCGTTGGGAGCTCTCCTAATATTGTCATATTCAGAAAGTATTTGCAATGGGTTCTTCTTTCTTTCCCATATATCAATGAATAACCTTTGAAAAAATTTTATGTCTGCAATGTGGTTGGCAGGAAAGGCTTTGAACCACTTATAGACATCAACAGTTAAAGTTTTGGAAAACAATCTCCTTTGGACATATGCCTCATCTATTTCATGCAATTCAAAAAAGTCAGACATCTTGTTTACATGTTGTTGGCAGTGTAATGACCAGTAGCATCAAACAGGAAAATCTTATTCTCATAATCTACAAGCATGGCATGAAGTTGGGCAGGTAAAACAAGAGGACCATATATGTTTTCCATTGTCGTGATTCTGGTTTGACTTGAGGGTAAAGTTGTGGTGGTTGAAGAAGGGCTTGAAACTAATGGAGGTGAACTAGATGATGATGAAGGTGATTGATTAATAAGTGATTTAGGTGATTGAATTGTGGTAGATACAATCGATGAAGTTGTGGTAAAGGAAGGTGGATTTACAATGAGTGAAGACTGTGAAGAAATTGGAGAAGCAGAAACTGTAAGGGCAGCTAGCTCTACAGATTTCTGAAGATAAGAACTATCTATATTACTAATCAATGTACAGGTCAAGGCTTCTAGCTTGTCAAAAGAATCTAAGACAAATTTATCCAAATCTGGACGAATAACCCTTTTTTATTCAATGAGTTGAGTAAACTTAGGGTCTAAAACTCTTTCATGAATATCATTCTCAGATTTGGTTCTAAATAGTGAGAGGTCAAATGACAAATCAAAAGGGACTTCTTCTAAAGTTGAAAACTCCTTAGGGAGTGAATTGGCTCTGTCTAGCTGGCTACTACTGGCTTGAGTTTATTCGTTTTTTGGCTTCCCTAGAATTACATCTGGGTCATCCACTATAGTTGCAGGATTTGGACCTGGGTTGGCCCTAGTGTAATGAATCTTTTTAGGAGCCAGAATTTTAAGTTTTTAAATTGTTTTTATGAAATTTTCTGAAAACTTACTTTGGGTAATGACCTTAAGGGGCTCAAGATCTGATTGAAGGTTTCCTTAATTTTTTTATGAGACCGAGGATCAAAGTCCTCAATATGGTCGCCAAAAATGTTATCACTCTAATAATTCCTTTGAAGTAATAAGAAGAAAAAAACAAAGGTAACCACTATCTGCTTTTGGAGATCGGGACCTAGCCTTCCTGATGCTTAGATAGGGCTCTCTCTTTAAAATTTAACTTTGTTTTAGTTAAAATGTTTTAGGCTAGCTATGATTGTTCAAGGGGTGTTTGATTTTGTTTGAAATTGGGTGGTGGGATCTCTTAAACAAATGGATAAATTGATGTCTTTTAGACCATTGGGCTACGGAGTCAACTAATAAGGAAGAAAGGCTGGATAAACGCAGTAAAGGGGATGTTCCAACGGCAAGATAGCATAGTGTATTTTAGATATTTGAGACAGAGGGGTGAAAAGGTTTCACTCAGGGTGAGAACGCAGTTAAGGGTTCTCAGAATTGGATAATGAATGAAGAAGGAAAGGGTAATTGAAATCAAAGGGCAGTTAAGAATCCTTTAACCTGGATTATTTATGAAATCAATCTAAACCAAAGAGCAATTAATAATTCTTTAATTTAAATATCAGAAGAAAACATTCAAATGCTTAACTTTTAAAACAGAGTGTGATTTAAACAAGTTCTGAAATATTATTCCAGTTACAGCATTTAGATTGAAACACTTGTAAGATTATGAATAACTTTGAAAAAAATGACAATAATACATGAAAATACTTATCTGAAATTCACTCAACACATGAATCCTTGGAACAGTCTGATCTTTATTAATTAATCCAGCTTGCTGGCTCATCAATTGATACAATAACCTTCTAGTTCTTATTAATCAAAAAGTCTATAGAAATGTCTAATAGAATCCACCCTACATACTTCGAATTGTGAAATATTTATACAATAGTTTATTACAAAATATCTCAAACTAATTTAAGATTTAATCTAGGAAATAAAAATATCTTCTTGCAAGAAGATAGAGACAACTATTGAACTGCTTCATGGTGTCCCTTTTATTTTGGTACTATTGGCTTTTATGGTTTGATTTTTAGCCCTTTATGTTGCTTTGTTGTTTGATATTTCACGCTGGAAGCTTCATTTACTTTAGGATTTCATCTGATACACTTTGACTCTATTGATCTGTCTTCATCCTTTTGCAATTTTGTTTTACTTTTATTGTACATTTAACCTTTTTACTGCATATTTCTACAGTAAATCAGTTAATTTTTCCCATGCTTCAGCATCAAGTAATTGTATTTTTAGCATTCTCATATATATTTCATCTTCCTCGGTGTATTTGGAAAAAGTAGGCTTATTGATAAACAATTGTTTTACCTCATGCTAGAGGTAAAACAGGTTTTCAACTGTCTAGTAGAGTACTTTGCCGGTTGGTAATGCTTTTATGGATGATGTAGTTACCTACTCCTTGGCTACTCCTTTGAATTTCTAGTTGTAATCCTCCTGTGTCATGAGTTTGTCATTTATCACTAAGGGACTGGGTAATCCCTTTTCTCTCAAAATTTGGAACTTAGCCATAAATCTGTCTACTGCTATTTGCATATTCTAACACTTATCCTCTAAGTTTTGCAATACATTTCTCTTGGAGAGGACCTTTCTGACCTTCAAAATTGTTTATGTTCTATCCTCTATTTCCAATTCTTGAAGTTCATACTGATTCTTTCTATTAAGGAATTAGATAATTCTGGCAGCCTCTTCTGGAATTTCTCCCTATTCTTCTTTTACTCTTTGGATGGCCTCTGTAGCCATCTTTATCAAATCCATTTTCTCAAAAATCACCTAAATAGAGATGGCCAAATATCATTGACAGAGTCAATGATATTGGCCCATAATAGTTCCTTAGCCTGCCCTAGGGTTTCCTCTAATGTTAGGTCCTTTTCCATGGCTTTCAATATCTCACTCATCCTAGCAACTTTTTTCACTTCTTCTTTGTGCATGATTTTAGCAAGCATGTAATCAATTTCCAAGCTTGTCACCTTTTTTTTGAGCTTATTCATCTCTGTTGTGTGTATGGACATTTCTTCCATAGCTCTAACCAACTTTGTTTCTTCTTCACCTGATGTATCTGTTGCTGATGTAGACTCTGTGGAAACTGGTTCTGTTATGGCCATAGGAGCTGTGGGAGCCAATGAGGCTGCCAATGTGGAAGGAACAACCATGGTAACTGCTGGGTTGAAATTCTCTGAGGTAGTGGATATCAATTTGCTTTAATTGGATTAGGTTGTCCAATTCCTTCTTTGTTTGCCTTAACTAACCATTTAGTTTGAGGACTAAGTCCATCAACTCTTCATGACTGGTTTGGTTTTTCAAGACTTCCTATGTCTGAGGATCATACAATTGGGGTATCTTCAATTGCTTCTTGAGTGTTGCAATGTCACCATTCTTTTTCTTGATCAGTTGTTCAGTTGCTTTGATGTCTTTGGGATCATGTCCCAATTCAATCACTAAGTCTTCCAAATAATTGATTCTTGTGTCTTTGGCATGTGAAGAGGCCTTTTCTAATTGATACTAGGTTGAAATGTTGTTCAATGAATTCTGCAACTGATGGGAAGCTATGGTTTTTCTTGTAAGGGTGGAGTAAATCATTTCTCTAGCCTGTTTGTGAAATTCAATTTGGTCAATGGGATGAATATCCCTTGCCAATACCTCAAAATTGATCTTCTTGAAATCTGTTGATGTCCTTGGTTGTTGTACAATTAGCTTTATGAAGGACATTTGCATTTTTCCTTCCTTGATGTCAAAAGATGACATCAACCTAGTTTGATTGGTAGGTGTAAGCTTGAGATACTATGCATAAGACTGTGCCTTCAATTTCTCATTTCTCATTTTGATTTCTTTGAACATGTCCTTAATGTCCCTATCTTTATCAGTAGGCCTACTAAATGAGGAGACTTCTATAGTGAGCTTCCTTTCTAACATTTGAGTCTGTGACGCAGATGGCTCATGTGTTTCTCAAGATGGAGTTGTGCCCTTGCTTATGTCTAACTCAATATTAGTTATTTCTACTGAGCCTTCTGTGTCTTCCTATTTTGAAACAGGATTGAGCATTAGCCTTTTACTCTGGTTGGTTTCATATTATACATTGGATGTGTCCATGCCTAAACTAAAGGCTCCTTCTCTATTCCTTTTGGGATTCTTTTCCTCATTCTGAGGAGTTTGCAAAATAGTAGGGGTACTCATGGTTACTTCTTGCTCTCATACCTGTAGGAATGAGCTTTCATCAAGCTGTCTCTCTAAATCAAACAAGGTATTTTCAACATCTACCTTTGCACTATCCCTGTCTATGAGAGTGTTTTCCAACCACTCAGATTGATTGGCATATCTCTCTATCTCTAGTATGGGGTGATGAATGTAAGGTCCCAATTTGACCTTTTGTCCAAGTTTGGTCATAAACCCTTGAGGGTCATATCTCCACATGAAACTGTTCTGAAACTTCATTTATTGTAGAATTTGATTTGCTTCTTGCCCTGCTTCACTAGAATTGCAAATGAAATGGCCTAACTGATTTTTGACCTTGAACTGAGTTCTTTTCTTGGCTAAGACAAAGTTGAATTCATCAGAGTTCATTATCTACCTATAATACTTTAGAGAAAATAACCTCATGGGGAGGTATTTGGGCAATTTGTATGGGGCAAGCTGGCAACCATAGATTCTTATTTCAGTGTGGTTTTGGTAAAGGTACCAATCTCCCACCTTACTTTTCTTGGACAATTGGAGGACTCTTTTGATTTCTTGGCTTATTCTGGGTGGAGGACTTCATGTCAGCATAGTCATGACTGGATGGACAAAAGATTCAATGAAGTCTGTGTATGTGTATGCTGATGAATATCTATGGAACAATGGTGTACAAAATATAACAAACCTGGGTTGGCCTTTAGTATCCAAATTCTAGATGGTGAAGTGAAATCTGTGTGACTGATAATTAAAAAAACATGTGGTATAGTACAGATGACTACTTGAATACTCTTTCATTGTGCATTCTGGTAAACTGTCCATGCATCCTCTCAGCTATGAACTGGGCATAATTGTACAAAGTAGCAGGAGGCTTTCCTGGGGGTAAAAATGGACATGAAGGCCAAGATGAGCTCATCAACAAATTCATCAGTGGTACAGCCTAGAATACATGATATCATGGTTATAATTTATTTGCCCCTTTCAGAGAAAATGGCAGAAACATATGGAGGGGCATATTTAGGAATATGTTTCTCTTCTACAATGAAACTCTGGAATATTTGGGCTAGTTTTGATGGACTCAATTTGGTGTACTGATTTAACAAATCCCCAATATAAAGTGGGGTCAGTTTTGGACCTAGTTGGACTTGCAACATCTCATTGATTGACACAGTTGTAATTGTGAACAAGACTTTTTGGTCTAAGGACATTATAGCTCTCTGGCTAGGAATGTAACAGGGATGGCACATATGGAAAATCTCAGGAAAAATACGTACTTGTGGAAACTAGTATTTGGGCAAATTGGAGTCCCAAAGGCCAATGTCATAAGAATGGTTTAGATATCTGTCTCTACTCAAACAATGAATTTTGAGCAGTACTTCATAGGCACTTGTGTCTTTGATTTGAAAATACATTTCTGCCAAGGGAAGGTGGTCAAGGTCCAAATGGGGGATTGTGACAGGTCTGACATCCATGGCGACGGGGGTAGCCATAATTCAATTCTTGTGGATTTGAATTTGGCAATACATGTTTATACAAAGGTTATGAAGGAAGTTTAGAAGCTTTCAGAAGGGTTTACGCACACAATTTAATTTTTAAAGTAATTTTACTTAATTAAAACACTTTAAAGATTTAACATTTTCAAATTGAAAGGGTTGTATGGTAATTGTCTTCAAATACCTGGAATTTGGTGAATTAACTTCAAATTTCGGTGTTCTCGGCAACTGTAGAAGTTTGAATGGCTCTAGTATGGACTAAGAGGTTGATTAGGGTCTCTGCAACTTCTTGAGGAGTGGAATTTGAGGTCAATTGGTGATTTCAATGTTTGCAGGTGTCGCAATGGTTTGCAAAGGTTTACAAAAAAAATGAGTGAAAAAGGCGAAATAGGGCTTATCGGCCTTTTTATTGAGCAACAGTCACTTTTTGGGAGGTAATTACAAATGAACAGTCAGTGGTTTTTCGAGTTGAGCGGGGAGGTAGTTTCCCAAGCCATCGCACCTCTTTCATGGAGAGAGTGGTATTTTGGAGGGGTCACCCGATCTATGCTATCGCTTAACATGTAGCAGATAGGGGGCTAGGTAAAACCACTTTATCGGGCGGGTAAAGGTCAAATATGGCTGTGGACCATCGGATGTGGGCATTGATAATCGGATGGTAGTTGGGTGGCAGATGTGCGCGGATGAAATGAGCATAGTTTTTAGGGGGCCAAGGGCTTTAATCCTTGGTGGTTTGGGATTAATTAGGATTTAGTCATGGGATTAAATGATCGAGCGAGCTTTAATGACAGGATTTATCAGTTTTGTCGAGGATATGGGATAAAGTATAGTTTATAGCTTAACTAAGGGTTGGGGTATTATATACGAGATTTAATTATATACGGGAAAATGTAAATTGGGAACTATAGTATTATGTTAAAAAATTAATATGAAATGAGCGGAGTGAACATATCCTTAAGCATAAATGTAATATTTGCGCATTTTATTCACATACACTTTATACTTAGGATAAAATATTTTGTGGGTTTTTTGAATGAAATGAGATTTTAACTTGGGGTTATTTACTTTTCATAGGCAAATTGAGTTTAACCTTAGGAAAAGGGGTTTTATTAGGGTAATGAAGGGAAATGAATTTTGCGAAAGGAATTCTAACACTTGATGTCCATAAGTCGTTAAGTTGAGGGTCCAATCCCACCAAAAGTCAGAGAAATGCTCTGAGCCTTTATGACTTGAAGGATTTTTAGTACTAAAACTTACTTGTGGATGGGGAAATTAGTAAGTATAAGGATGAAATGAATGAAGGGGAGTTAATTAAATGAACTTGTAAACCATTGTTTTTGCTTTTTTAACTGCTCATGCACATTTGAAAGATATGACTAAGCATGATAAATGTGGTTTTATCCAATCAACTTTATACTTCAGCAACCTTTCTTCTACTTGCCCATTACTTACCCTACCATTTTTCTTCATTTTATTTGGGTACATTTAGGCTAGCAGATCCTTGTCATTCATTTTTCTTTTGAAAAGTAAACTATCTAATTCTAACCTTATATCATCAGAGGGCTCAGATTAAATTGATGAGCTCCTTTTATTTTCTCTACCTATCTAATGATCTGCCGAGATTAAACTGTTTGGTCAGATTTTATTCTCTAACTATAAACATAAAATGAAAAGCATGAAATAGTCAAAATTAAGCAATTTGACTACCATGAATGGTGACATATATGACAAGCTGCACACAACCATTATTTAAGACAGTAAACCAGTAAAATAGTAGTGGCATTTAGACTTTCACACTTTCATGATTTTTATTTTATTTTTGGGGTTCATATATTTTCATTTTTTGATCTTTTCTTATTCTTTTTGTCCTATGATATTTCTTTTAAGACATACCCTCTTCACATTTTTTAAATTATTAATATGGAAAACATTGCAGAAAGCAAAGGTATGTACAATATTACAAGGCTTAAACTTAGCCAATTCAAAATTATGAATCCTATCACTATAGGACTCTAACAGCATATATACGCGAGTTAGAAAATGCACGGTCGCGTATATGTTGGTTTGATGAAGAAGCGGTGGGACAGACTTAGAAAAAGACTCTGATATGGTTCGGACAATTATCAATTGTATTTTTTGTTTTGATCGCTGATGATTATAGTCTGTGGATATTATTTAGAAGTGATTTTGACCATCATAAGTTGTTTATGAATTGACATATAACTGGTTGATGATGATGCCTTGATGATTCTTATTGATATATGCAATGATCAGATCTGACAATGAACAGTTGCCACAGGTTCATGGAGAGCATATGCTATGCTTCTAATAATGCACTGTTGGCAGTATGTTTAGAATTTTTTGGTACATAATGATGCTTATCAATAATGATGATGCTTATGTTGTTGAAGTGTTTAAATGATGCATCATGATATGTTGCGGTCATGTGTTGCCTATGATGAAATCACAAATGATACTTATATTGCTTGCTCCACATAGTTGTTTTAATGCTTCTGATCAACTTTATGGATGATTCAAATGATTCTTTTGATGATGCATATAGTTATGTTGTTTTCATGGTGATGCTCATAACTTCAAGGAGAAAAACAAAGCTTGAGTACACAACTTCATTGTTTGATGATGATAAGTTTCACTCGTTTATTTTATGTTGTTGTCATCATGCCTTCAAAGATGCATAAAGTTCATATGGTGAAGTTATGGATGAGGATTCCTATAGTCCTTGGCTCTCACATGGTTGAGGATTGCTGCTTTTGATAGTATCAAGAAATTTTGACAAATGACTGTGAACTCATGGTTTGTTGTTTACATTGATGAGGAGCTAAATACATATTATGTTGGATACATGGATGATTACTTAAGTTGTGATGTTGGTATAAAAGATCCTCTTGTATCAAGAAAATTGGCCAAGAGAATGGTGTTATTGCAAGTTTCATGAAGACATGGCTATTTGGAGACATGGCGTAGTCACAGAATGATGATTACTTCTTACTTTATGATGATAGGTTTGGTTCTCACATATGTTTATCATGGTTGATTCTTATCAGATGTGTGATGTTGGAAAATCCTTAATGAAGATACATGGTTGATATATTGAGGGTTGTTATGGAAAGATCATGCAGTTCTTGTTACGATGATGATGGTATGGTCATGGATGATGAATATGGTGTTTTCACATACATATGATATGATGTGAATGGTTTTTGTATCATTACTTGGAAATATGGCATATGCATAGTTGATTCATGGAAGGCTATAGATAAAGACATTTTTTAACAAATAAAAAGAGAAATTAGGTCTTGATAAGGTCAAAAGGATGAGTTAATATCTATATGCAACATGCTTAGTCTCGGATTGATGATATTAAAGTTACATTGACATATCTTGCAAACTGATGATGGACATATACAGGGTGTTGTGTTTGATGCTGCTAACAGATGCTTATGGTGTTTATCATATGTGATGTATGATAGTTGTTGATAACTATCATGATCTTGTTTAGCTCTTTGGCCTTTGTTATAAATTTCATGTATATCATTTGATGTAAAAGTCATGTAAAGACCTATGATGTAATAATTGTCATATTCAATTATGTATGGACTTTTGAGATCATGTCAAATATGTAATCCCACTAGGTTGGGTGGATGACTCAAATTTGTATCCCCACTTGGTTGAGATATTGATGTATGTATGAGTCATTGGTGATAGGAATCACATATTTGAGTTATAGAGTCATGCTATTCTTTTGAAAAACATTTATGCAATCTCTGCATGTGCTCAGGGGTAGCATGGACAGCATAGTACATCTCAGCATGTACTATGGGGGAGAATATCTTGGTCCACCCTTTGCCCTTGATGTCAAAGGGTGAGAGTATCTGGGTGTTGCTTGATATATCTAACAGGTTCTATAGCTTGAAGTGATCAACACCAATATGGTTGCCATCAAGTCCAAAGGAGGAGATTGTTTCCATTATGATGCATGTGTTGTCCTTGATGGAAACTCACTTGTAACAAAACAGGTGTATGGTAACTAGATGAATCTACGAGTTAGATCAGAGGTGATAGAATGATGGAACAGAATGATGGTCAAAGGTTTACAACTCATAATTAGAAGTTTGATACAGGGAGATTGTTAGTATTGTCCTTGATGACAACCTATTTGATGGATGGACTACTTGATAAAGGTATAAACAGGATGTGACAGAATGCATGGAAATTGTGTTTACAGATGTAACAAAATGAAGGGCAATTCAGAGGAACCAGTTCAGAAATGATAAAGTGATGAAAACTCATTTTGTAAAAGGTCAATTTGGAGGTAACTAAGTAATGGCACAAAAGAAAATGATGATGGGACAAAGGATTATAGATCAAAATAAAGAAATTGAAGAAAGAGAATGTTTTAAGTTGTATATGTTGTTTAACCTAGTCCAAGTCACATATACAGGTGGGTACACAAAATAAAAGGCACGTATATGTATGCACACAGTTGAACATAAGGAAAAGCGTGTATGGGATGGAAAATTAAGGTTAAATAATACCAGGGGTTCCTTCCATAGTATTGGCCCGTAGTAATGAGCATGGAAAAGAATATTGATCCCATCAAAGAATACCATTGGAATAATTATGGTTTTGACCTGAGGTTTTGAAAAAGGCTAAAACTATATAAGGAGGTGAAGATCAAAGTGTGAGAGTGTGGAAATGGTGAAAATATTATGAAGAGTTAGATCAAAAGAAAATATCCATGTAATAGATTATTAATGCTTTGCTTGATATGAACTAAGTATGCACCTGAGTGCTTAATGATGGATGAGATCTAATAGATCTGAAATAATTATGCATTAATGATGGATTAAGATCATGAGACCTAAAATTACTTATCATTGTATGATATGATAATGGATAGGCTAGATCTGAGTGTTAACGCATGTTTTATCCTTTAAATTATACGATATGGCTATATCTAAGGCCTTGAAAAGTTGTGAAGTTATAAGTCATTAGTTACAGATCTATAAGTTGGTTCGCCTCAATGAAGGCATGTATACACGCAGATTTGGCACTTCCAAGTAGCTTATGTAAAGGAAAGGCTTATTGTTTAGAAATGACTTATCTATCTAATCAGTGTTGTTGTTTTATTGTTGTTTGTCAATGATGTCTTCATTATATCTAAAATTAAATTGATTGTATAAGGAGATTGACTCTAGCTGACTGATTGATTGAGTAAGAAAAGTGAGATTTTCTACTACATGTTTAGAACTCTGCAATATGACAGTAGATCTTCAGAATGTCTTTGGTTAGTACAAGTTGAGTTACAAAAAGTAGCGTATACACGTAGGTTGTCCTCATTGAAGTAGTGTATATATTATGACATATGATTTTTGACGTTGCAGTTGGTTCTGGTTGTTGATGCAAAGTTGTGAGTTCAGTTCTATGTACTGGTTACAGCGATATGACTATTCCAGTTGATTTCTTGAATTTTGATTAAGTGTTGGTTGATCAGTTTTTGAGAGAATGGTTGGTTTAGTTGCATCAGAAATTGATGATTGGGTTTCAGTTATGTCAGAGATAGATGATTGAGTTTCAGTGATTATTTGATTCAGTTGTGTGAGAAGTTTCAATGATTTGTTGATTCATAAATTAATGATTGGGTTTCAATTATATCAAAGATTGATGATTAGGTTTCAGTGATTGGTTGATGCAATTGTATTTGATGATTATATTGCAGTGGTGATTGATTTTGAGCTTCAATGTTACTGATGGGTCTAGTATGAAAATTTGATGAAACATGGCCTAAAAATTGTGTTGATTTCTACCAAGAGTATCCAGTCTGAAAATTTATGAAACGTGGTCCCTAGAGAAAAAGTGAAGGTGGTAGCCTTCTGTAGGCTAGCGCCTATGTATTGGTAAACATATCAGCCAGTACAAGAGCTAGGGGGTTGGAGCTCCCTTCTAGTAGTACTTGGAGAATGAGTGAAGGTTATAGCCTTCTGTAGGCTAGCGCCTACGTACTGGTAAACATATCATCCAGTACAAGAGCTAAGGGGTTGTAGCTCCCTTCCATTATAAGTTGTTGAATGAGAGAAGGTTGTAGCCTTCTGTAGATGGATGCCTGCGTACTAGTATGAGTCTGTGCTAGTACAATATTGTAAACAACATTCTCTTCATACTAAAAAAAGACAGAGATGACAACAGCAGATGTTTTTCTCCCGCATTGTATCTTTATTCCATCAATTGTAGAATACTCATTCTATATGGAGCCTTAGCTGTTGCGACCGCTTCAACGATAAGATTTATAGTAAAATCTATGTCCCTTTATGGACATAGGCCTAGGATTTCCTCAGGAAATACATCTTTATATTTTTCTAAAATGGGGTAATCTTCTATAAACGGTTTTTTAATACTATTAGAATGATCTTCAATCTAAACTGCATACAATTTACATCCCTTTCAGGAAAATTTATTTAACTGTAAGGAAGATATTTTCTTCCATGAAATGACTCTTCGAAGACCTTTTACTATACAAGTCTCCCCTTCACCATTGACACACGTGAAATATTTTTCCAAACAGTTTAAGACTACCCTATGCTATTCTAGTCAATCCATGCTAATAAGGAAATCATATGATCCCAAAGGAAGAATATTAAAAGTTTAGTTTAGTGTGAAATCCATTGAAATCTATTGAACGGTCTTTACTAATATTAGTAACCCTTCTTTTGGTTCATGTATCTAATTGCACTAACAAAGGTTTAGTCTATTTTTCCTTTCTAAGACCACATTTTTCAATCATAGAGGGATAAATATAACTTAAAATAA
Source organism: Pinus taeda (assembly GCA_000404065.3). Taxonomy (NCBI): domain Eukaryota; kingdom Viridiplantae; phylum Streptophyta; class Pinopsida; order Pinales; family Pinaceae; genus Pinus; species Pinus taeda. The sequence goes on from APFE030847082.1 coordinate 135,120, forward strand.
AGCTAGGATCAATTAACATATTTACAATATTTTGAAATATTTTACCTTGAATCTCTAGCATGGTGGATGTAGGTTTTAACCACATACAGAAATTACCTGCAAATGAATTCTTCAAAAATAGAAAAAAGAATACACAATGGAAGAACATAAACAATATACACAAAGATTTTCTCCTCAAACCCAAAATAGGGAAAACCACATTGAATTTTTATTACATTCATTTCAATGTTACAATACATTTTTATTTTTACGTTTTAACTATGGTTATAGTTAATTTCATAGATATTACTTAATAAATGGGGTGGCATATTTCTCCTTAAGAGCAAGGGATGGCGTAAAAGGATTTAAGGTAACTGCGATTCGCTTGACTAAACTTGCTCCCAGAAAAACTCATGGCCTTAACTAATTGTTGTTAAATGTGTTTTAATTTCTTTTAAAGATAGGGGTTAAAGATAGTTCATTAGCAAATAACGGAAATATTTAAATTCAAAGAACAAAAACGAGGGATTATACTTGGTTAGGAAAGTTGAAAATGAACATAAACAAAATCATCTTCATTGAAGTGATCCTTAGAGATTAGGTTCCATTAATATAAATTAAAGCATAGAAATGACTCGCCCAATGATTATGCCAGGATGAAAGAGAAAACATTACTCCATTTTATTGTGAAATGGAATGAAAAGACAATCTAGCTAAGCCTAAAATGTTAATCCAATCAGAAAGAAAACAATCAAGAGAATGAACCTTGAGATACATCTTACAAGATAATATAGAGAATTAACATAAAAATGAGATTGAAATGATGATTATGTTTATTTTATCTTGTAGGATGATTTGTTAATAAAGATATTTTCTTTCAAAGAATAATTTTTTATTTAGAGTTATTATTACATGCTTTGACAAGGGTTTTCTTACTTTTGAAAATCTTGCTTAAGAATAGTGTGCGAGTCTTTAAAGATTCAATTTTAAGAATAACACTGATAATCATTTTAAAAACGTACGCAAAATTAGAAAAGGGAAAATTCCCTAATGATGATTGTTCTTCCGAAATGTTTGTTGCCAGCAAAGTTGAATCTACAAATCAAATCGTTGGGAACCTACAAAAATAACAACAAAATATAAGAAAGAAAAAAAATTGTAAATAAACTCAAACCAAATGAGGATGAACATATAAACATGTACCTAGAAGAATGTGATCATAATTTTACCTGATGAATCTTCATTTTCTCCCATGCATTAATTAAAGTTAAACACCATCTTCTTATTTAATTTCAAACTACTATTAAACTACACCTAAATCTAATCATAATGCAATTATGTTTACAAAAAGGTAGGAATTAGTGTTATAACTGAGTTGGCAACCTAGAATATGAGGTTAACCCTTGTAAATGATAATGATCAAATAAAAAGCTTCACGAAGGATAACCCATTATAAGTAAGATGATATCAAAGTGAATGGAAAAAAATAATTCTTATTCATTAAAATACCATAACTACTTTATTTAGAAGAAACTAAAACAAACTAAACAAAAATAAATTTTTTCCTACTCTTAACGCTTTTGAAAGAAAATGACTAGGTATAGTCATATTTCCAATGTAGCCAATAAATCACTTTATTCCCTACACAAATATATACAACCAATATTAGTAACAAAAAATTAGAAGATATTGAAATATCAAAAAAAGACCTAAGTGCATCTATTGTTAATGTATTTACAAACAAAAAAAGTACAATAATCCTTTCTTCAAAGATTTCCTCCTACCAAATCTCTAATGGATCATAAAAGAATGCATGAGCATTCATTAGAGACTGGAGGAGATGGAATGAAATATTGAATGAACAAATGCTAATGTTATTTACATTGGTAAAGTTATTAGTGATTAACTTATAAACTGAGTCATATAAATGACATTCAAATGGATACTTAAGGGGATCATTGGATGAGTTAAGTGATTTGCAGAATGATGGATTTATACTATCAAAGTGTTTGAAAAATCAAGTGTTGATCAATTAGATTTTTAAATCTATATTCTTTTAATGATACACTTGATAAGTATTTAATATTAATTTTTTCAAAATACCAACTATTAGTGTTTAACCTATGGTTAGGAGACAATTGAGACTAATTTATAAAAATTTCCTTCCCACAAGTCTTGATTTGAATAATATAATAAACATCGGAGTAAGTATCTACTTGTGGAAATGATAAAGGTTCAAGATCAAGATAAAATATAGGAAGTTGAGAATCGAAAATGGAAATGGAAAGGTCATTACAATTTGATGCAATTTCAAAATTAAATTCTTCACTGGTAGCGTTGGTAAAAGGAATATATTCATCTCAAAACACACGAGTTATGAGAAATACAAGAAATAGATTTAATTATCATATGTTCTGCATAACTATTGTAAATAATTTGACTGAAATTCTCCTCCTTTACAAAAAAGTTAGATCCATCAAAATGATCAATTCGATTTTAAGAAAAATCTGAGAATCATGAAAGCAATCTATTGATAACTCATTACCCTGATTAAATTTGTGTGAAAATTCATTACTAGTAAGGTCTAAAGTAATTCCTTTGTCTTCTTTAAAATCGTATGTGTCAAAAGAAATCGATAAAGGTTTAGTAAAAGAAATGTCTTTGTTGAAAAAATCTAGGCAAAGGGAGTAATGACTACTTATAGGGTTGATCATGAAAATTTCTTTATCTGAACATGTTTCATTGTCATTTAATTATCTTCCATATTCAAGCTCTTGTGAAATATTTCCATTTTCCTGAGAATGAGTTTCTAATTGAGCATGAGATAAATCAAAAGTATCATGTATATAATGCACATCATTTTCATTAATAATTTCCACGTGTTGATTTGCTCGATTACTAGTAATAATGGATTCATTTGAATTGTCAGCGATATTATCAAAAGAAAGATTAAGATCAACAGAAAGATGTAGGTCTATGCATCACTGAGATTCATCATTCATAGATCATACATTGTTAATTTGATTAGATTCATACGTGCTACTTAAAATGGATGGATTTTGAACAACCAAAACATTTTCCTCACAAGGAGAAGGAAGAGAAAGTGCTTCTTGTAACCTTTCCATAAATTCCTCATTTGTAGGTTTACTTTTAGAATCGAATTTTAAACATACCAAGTTGAATCTGAAAATGAAATCAACTAAATCTTCATTTTCTAACTTTCTCAAATTATGAATTTCTTCGCATACCTCATCATGATTACAATCCACAAATGTATGAAGGAATATCGATGCACACTCATCCCAACTGTGGATCGAAACAACTGGAAGCGATTCACACCAACGTTTGACAATGCCTGTAAAAGTCACAGTAAAAATCCGACATAGTACAAGTTCATTAAGATCAAAACCAAAATGAGAAAAATTTTAAGAAAACTGAAGAATATGATCAAATGCAGGGGCATTACATTCACCATCAAATTTTACCTTCGTTAAGCGTTTTTTGATTTCGATCAGAGTGTTACAATTCAAAGTTTGAGGGATACAACTCCAAACAAAATGTTTAGTATGATCCATCTAGAAAAAATAGACTTTACGATTGAAGACTCAACAAATACACTTTAAGAAGGCCCTCCTTCTAGTGCCAAAAATGTTGATGAAGAAAAAATTATGCCGTCAACACTAAGGAAGACCACCTGGTCAAAATCTTAAAGCAGTTCCTTTCCGTTGAAAATGGTGGTCCCGACTAGTTAGAATCAGGGTACCTTGTTATTTAATACTTAAAACTAATATAATACTAATATAACTTAAACTAATATTTAATCTATTTACACCTATAATACATCATGATACATTTCCTTTATATTGATCTTTAAAGATGTGAATTAAAAAGATAGATCAACACGAAGGTTTTTGATCAAATTAAGGTTAATCAAACCGCAATTGAATGTTTTGTTTGCCTCTTCAAGGGAGGACTTGATGCAAACTAAATATATATATGAAAAACTAATCTAAAGTATGAAATCCTATCTCGAAATAGGATGAGATAACCCTCTCCTAATCTGAGGGCAAGTTAACTAAAACAAAGGGAAATAACTAATATAAATCATCATATGATTTTGTATTAATTAAAGGAATGAGTTCACATTAACTAATACAAGTGAAAGTTAAATAAGCCTACAAATGAATAATAAATAGTTATCCATCACCACAAGAATACTTCAATGAATTAAGATTGATCCCGATCTCATTCTACCCTGCAAAGATAGCTTTAAAAAAGTTTGAAAAAAAAAATGTCAATAACACAACAATAATGCATACTATCAAAGAATCATTATACTGTTTAGAATAAAGATCAGAATCAATAATGAAACTTTAAGAGTGAGATAATAATCCTACATTTCAATAAAAGTACCCAAGAACAAAAATTAATAAAAACCATGTCACAAATTTACTACCACAGTTCTGAGAATAACTCTAACTCACAATAAGTATGTCTGCAATAGTGGAAAGAAATTATAGCAAAGCCATAACTCCTTTACATTCTCTATAATAAAACTCTTTGCACTCTAGAATAGTGCGAAAGCACAAATCGAATTATTACAGAGCCCCATGTGTGATCGCGATCCCCCTTCAACAAGATTGAATACAAAGGTATTTATACAAATTTACGGAGCTAACAGACTCCCTTGATTCTTTCGAGAAATAGAAAGTTAGTGAATCTAGAAGTTTTTTCTTATGTTGGATCGCAGGTCGAATTTGGAAATCGTTGCAACAAAGTGTTGTTCTTTCGCTGAAAGGTTGATTTGTCATCCACATTGTTGGTATTTTTTAATCTCTGTTACAACAATATATCAAGTTTAAAATTGCATTGTATCACATGGCAAAGAGTCTTTGGAAATCGTGGATCGAACTGTTACTTCTTCCTTGTCCACCCTGGGTTCATCCCTGTTTCAGTCAAATAGAGCTCATTAGTTCTACTATTAAACTTAACCAAAAACCAAATTGAGAACTAAACACACAAACTTCCCACAAAACCAATGAAAACGGATTTTTTAATTATTATAACAGCAACCCCATATGGAAGTGACAAGTGGTCGACGTAGAGTGATATCAGAGAGGAAATTATCACAACTTTCAAAATGACACAAAAAATTTGTGATATAGGTAGCTCTGATATGGAGCAGATGCGATAACATAATTAATTTGTTGTGATAACTATATCAGGTCCATAACCAAATCGGCAATCGACAATTTGACATCGAAGGTTTCATTCAAAAGTTCTAATTAAAAGTTATGATATTAAAGTGCATGCAAAACTCTTACTAATCAATTTTAATACACTTATCAGATCCAAATATCAAATATTGGAGCAAATCGAAGGTCGAAGGTTGGAGTGAAGGCCTATAAGAGATCAAAGGTTAAAGATTATCGAAAGAGAGGTGAAGGCATATCAGAAGGAGTGGAAATCAAAAATTGGGGAAATAGGATATTAGAGCTCAGAGGGAGCAATATATCATAATTCGAAGATCCGCAATTTTAAGATATCACAACTTTTGAATGGTGACACAATTTGCAAAACTTCGATATTGGTGCTTCTTTGGTAATTATTATATGTGATGTGTGTTATTTACATATGTTTTCACCCTATATTCTACTACCTTCAATTATAAATATTATCGCACTCAAAACCTACATGTACAACAAAAATTGTCCCATGTCTATTAGAATAGAATAAAATAGTTGTATTTTCCCAACAACGGTAGTGATGACCATATCACATAAATATGCCAAAAATAATTTATTTTTGTAATATGTGTTTCCAATAGTAGCTACATGTAAGCATTAAAGGGGGTATTGGAAGTAATGCTTTCATGTGTTGTTGTGAGTTGTCATTGTGAGTTTCCAGGTGTCAATCTAAAAATTGTTGTTTCTTATGTATGAAATCTAGATGTGTCAAAATGAGTCATTTATGTGTTACATTTGTATCTATTGTGATCAACCATAATAAAGTAATTTGTGTTGTGTGTGCAATCTCTCTATTTTCTAACAAATTTAACAATTTAAACTTTAATTTACAAAAATTCAAAACATAAAACCTCCTAACTCTACATAGAATGTAACTAACACTTATCTCTCATAGAGTCTCCACATCAACAAAAACACTATATGCATAGAGTATATTTGTTACTTAACCCTTCTCTCCACAATATGCATAGAGTATATTTGTGACTTAACCCTTCTCTCCACATTAAATGGTAAACACATCATAGGCCATGTACTGCATCTCCTTCATCCATCATTAAATCCGATCCGTAACATTATTCTCTTTTAAAGCCTAGAGATCATATTATATTTAGGCATTTACCACCACCTGAGTACTCGTCATCCTACTAAATAACCGTTTACATATAGAAATTCACGAGTTCACCCCCTTAATACTTGGGAAAAACCTTTGATGAGAAAGCCACGTTACAGGTTTGTAACTTAACCCTTCTCTCTCCACATTAAATGGTAAACACATCATAGGCCATGCACTGCATCTCCCTTATCCATCATTAAATATGATCTGTAACATTATTCTCTTCAAAGCATCAAGAATTTACCTAGAAATCGTATTATATTTAGTCATATACCACCACACGAGATCTCGTCATCCTAATAAATAACTGTTTAAATATAGAAATTCACACCCTTCATACTTGGAAAACCTTTGAAGAGGAACCCAGGTTACGGGTTCGATTCCACCAACCTATTAATTGAGACGTGGGTATTAGTCCAGGTGTGCATGTACCAGTACCAGTGATGCATATGTAGCTGTTTTCTAACGAAATCACAATTTTTCTCGGAGCAGGGGCGAGCAGGGGACTAAGCGCGATCAAGAACGCGTACAGGGGAGGAGCGCAATACTGAAAGAGGGCGAGCAGGAGCGCGAACAAGAGCGGAGGAGGGCGAACAGGAGCGCGAGTAGTAGCAGAGGAGGGCGAGCAGGAACGCGTGCAAGGGAGGAGCGTAGTTCCGGAGGGGTGCGAGCAGGAACGCGAGCAGGAGGATGAGTAGGAGCGCGAGCAGGAGCGGAGGAGGGCGAGCAGGAGCACTAGCAGTAGGGGAGGAGGGCGAGCAAAAACGCGCCAAGGGAGGAGCGCAGTACCGGAGGGCGAGCAGGATCGCAAGCAGGAGGACGAGCAAGAGCGCGAGCAGGAGGGCGCCCAGGAGCGACGAGCAGGGGAGGTGCGAACAGAAGCGCAGGAGCAGCGTGCAGCAGAGGAGCAGGGGTTTGAGCACAGGAGGGCGAGCAGGAGCGACGAAGGAGCGCAAAAGCGAAACGACCCTACGGGCTTTGTTTGATGCAGGAGCGGGAGGAAGCGCAGGGGTTTGAGCACAAAGGCAAAAGAGGAGACGAGCAAGGAGTTGAGAGCAGGGGGTTGAGCGCAGGAAGGCGAGCCGGAGCAAGAGTGGGAACGCGGCAATCAGGGAGGGTTCTCCTCAGGGAACGAGGGCATCACTAGAGGCGTGCGAGGATCTGAGTGGGCTTCAACAACGACTCCGTGGGTTTTCTCTCGACTCGAGCGGCGAGAGGCAACAGAGAGGTTTTCGTCCTGCTCGCTTCATCTTCTAGGCTTTTAGTTTTCTCTAAGTGGGGGCAAGGTGGCTGCCCTTGCCACCTTTGCCCCCGATGTCGCCTCTGCTCCGGTGGGTCTTCTCCTTCTCGGCGGCAGTTTGGTTTGTTTCTAGCCACGGCGTATCCATTGGAGCGTTGAGGGAATAGCAGTGCTTCTGCCTTATTTCGTGTCGCTTCTATGGATGTCTCCCTTGGTCTTTTCTGCAAACAGATGCGGATGATTGTGACAACATTTCCTTCTCTATTTCTCGTCTGATTCGAGTGGAGAGTTTAAGGGGGCAAGGAAGGAGTGACTTCTGTTGCTGCTCTCTTTCCTCGTTTTGTGCCTCTCTTTCCATATTGGGCGGACAAATCTTGTTGCTCTTTCTTCAAATGCTTAGTCTCTTTGGGTTTTTGGTGCCTCTTCTGCACCATATAGATGGTTTGCCTTAACTAGGGGGCAATATTGGCCTTTAAACTTTATTTGGGATCTATATTAGCAAATTTGCTTGTGGCTCAGTCCACGTTTCTGCATATGTTTCTTGCATTTGCTCTATGTAATCTTCTTATATGAATGAAGCATTTGCTCTATGTAATCTTTTTATATGAATATAGTTTCTGCTTATGTTTCTTGCATTTGCTCTATATAATCTTTTTATATGAATGTTTCATCATATGCTTCTTGCATTTGCTCTATGTAATCTTCTTATATGAATATTTTACGCTTTTTCTTCTAAAAAAAGCTTTATTTTTATTTATATGAAAATTAAGTTAGTATCATTTAAAAATTGTGAGAGATCATAATTTCTTTTTTTTTTAATGAAAATGGATTTAGTATCATTTAAAAACTGTGATAGATCATAATTTTATTTTTATGAAAATGGATTTAATATCATAACACTGAGAAATCATAATTTTTCTTAAACAACTGTTGAGAAAGTTTAATGAAAATAGATTCAGTATATTTTTATTTTTTATGAAAATGGATTCAGTATCATTAAAATATAAATTTTTTTTTATGAAAATGGATTCAGTATCATTAAAAAACTAAAAAACTTTGAGAGATCAAACTAAAAACGTTTGAGAGATCATAATTTTTCTTAGACAACCTGAGAGATATTTTTATTTTTATGTAAATGGATTTTGAGAGATCATAATTTTTCTCAGACAACCTGAGAGAAATTAAAATTAATTTTTATTTTTATGAAAATGGATTCAAATTTATTTTTATTTTTATGGATCCAGTAAATTTTCTCCCCTTACATTATAATGAATACGACATGTTATAGAAATTTTCCCAATTCTCATTTAGTAATTTGTTTTAGGAAAATTGAGATTTGGCAATTTTTGGTATTTTTTGGGGAAATTTCTTAATTTCCAGAGCCTTGTCCACAACGGAAGCTACCGTAAACACTTTCCATGGCATCCGTATATTCGAAACAGAAAATATGAACATTAATATTTAAATAAAATTAATTTTAAAAGCATCAGATGTTTATTTCAAACTAAAAACTTAAAAACTTGCAAGAAAGAAATTGAGAAACTTAAAACCTGCAAGAAATTGAAGCGGAGGAAGGTTCAAACTAGAAACTTCACAACACTAAAATTATATTTGGATAACAAGGAAAACCCCTGAATACCAGAGTATTGAAAGAGATGGGCAGCCCTGATCTGCAATTGACCAAAACACGATATACAGCAACAGTATAGAAAATATTTACTCAAACGCAGCAGTTCGGTTACATAGATTTGTCAGTAAAATTATATTTAGATAACAAAGAAAACACCTGAATACGAGAGTACTAAAATAGATGGACAGCCGGAGCCCTGATCTGCGATTGACCAAAAGCACGATATACAGCGAAAGTATAGGAAAGCTTTACTCATACGCAGCAGTTCGGTTACATAGATTTCTCAGTGTCATATTTTTCAAACATGGAAACAAAAAACATGCCAAACCTAGCAAGAGCATTGCCAACAAAACCCTGCAAAATTCAAGTCAGACTCCCAGCACTGCATCCACTGCCGAGGATTTATCCAATTTTAACTTCAATAGTCTTAGGTTTCTTCGGCTCCGGCGGAGGAAGCTTGGGAACCGTAACAGTCAGCACCCCATCCTGACAGGCAGCAGAAATGGCCTCTACATTGCAGTCAGCAGGCAAAGTGAATTTTCTCATGAATTTCCCCACCCTACGCTCCATGCGAATGTACTTCACCTCCGCTTCTTCCTCCTTTTCGTTCCTCTTTCGTTCGCCACTGATGTTCATAACATTCTCATCTTCAACTTGAACCTTCGCAGCCTCAAGCAGCACATATATCAATAAAACCCTAGCAGGCTCCCAAAACAGGCGCAAAAAGGGGGAAAATAAAGGGAAAAACTAGGCGATCTCGAAAGATGGATATTTAAACGCTTTGAGATACCTTGATGTCGTTGGATTTGAGGCCGGGCATGTCGATTATAAAAACGTACGAGTTTGGGTATTCTTTAACATCCACAGGAGTGGAAGCCATGGCCTTCGTGTCACGCACATAAGAGCGGGTCGGAGCGTTGAGAAGCTTCTCTAGATCGTCCGGCACGCCAAGCAGCTGCTGCACAGTGCTCAGCAAAGGATCCATTGCCATTCTTCAAATATCTAGCCCTGCAAGGAAATACACTCATTTTCCTGTAATCTTGACGACAAAACTTCAAATTCCAGAGATATTTGCAAATATAACTGATAACAACCACATAGCCTACCGGATTTTGACGAACAATATCTGTTGAACAAACGCCTCCCAAGAATGATTACAAATTGCCCTTCGGAACTTGATGAGGAGGCCAGAGACTCGGAGAAAATACATAGAGTCTTTCCCTCCCTTCTGGAAGCGTCGAGGGCTCTAAACGTGCTTCTGGAACATTCGGGTAACTTTACTCAGAATTTTCCTTTACTCAGCTAAATGACGTGGCAATTTAATGATAAGCCACCTAAAGTCTCTAGGCCTAGGGTTAATCAATGTAATTTCAACATTTAACCTAGTTAATTAAAAAGCTCACATTAAGAAAACCCGTTTTCAATTTCGTTATTTATGTGTAATAATTTTAATTTTATGTGTAGAGATGTGTATTTTTTTTAATGTTAAATTTCTAAGTCATTCGGGGTAGAGAATTTAAACAGTTTAGTTTAGTTTAGTTTGTTTTCTTTTGGTTTTCTTTTTTTAATTATGATGGAAATAAATTATTTATAAATGTGTAATTTTACATTACGTAAATTATAAATTAAATTTGTATCTAATTTGAAATATTC
>APFE030847083.1:15242-47944 GCA_000404065.3 Pinus taeda
ACCCATCAACAACCAGAACCACCTGTGACTTCAAATATCATAGCTCAAATTCTATACGCTACTACAATGAACCAAACCTGCATACATACGTGCTTACACCAAAGCCAACCCGCGTACAGATCTATAAATATTCAAACATGACTTGCAGCGATTTCAAACTTAAGTTATACCCAGATCAGATCATTACAAGTGTCAGTATACAGATCTAGAATAAACATAATCAAATAGATAGAGATATTTCATTTCAAACCATTTGATCCCGATTTATCCGTAGATCTTGTTCTCCATCAACTGGTGAGATCCCTCTTTAGCTCAGATCCAGATCTGCACCATAACCCAATCACAGTATTCCAAATCTAGAACTTTATTAGATATTCAATAATTCAGATGATACTTTGCCAAATTATCTCCTTCCTCTTTTATAGTCATAGGCCTTTCACAATACCACGGTCACAAACCATAATAACCATGAACCCAATACTTGGGATCAACACTTTTGGACGCAATACCATGGACCAAAACCATAGGATCAAAAACTGTCAGACTAATACCATGAACCAACCATGAAAGTGCATGAACTTTTCTCCACATGAAATAAACTTTTCTCTGCATAAAAGTCTGTGAACTTTTCTCTATATGAAATAAACTTTTCTCTGCATAAAATTCCGTGAACTTTTCTCTACATGAAATAAACTTTTCTCTGCATAAAATTCCATGAAACTTTCTCTACATGAAATAAACTTTTCTCTGCATAAAAGTCCGTGAAATTTTCTCTACATGAAATAAACTTTTATCTGCATGAAAGTGCGTGAACCTGAAAATAACTTTGCTGCACTATAATTTATCATCTGAGTGATTTGCCATCAAGGACAACACTTGTCTCATAATGCCAACATTTATGCCAGCATGTCATTTACCATTCAACATGTATTTTATTTCTTAGTTTCATGTTTCTAAACACATCATTATTTTTGTACTAAGTTATCTCGCGAGTATAGGTATGCCTCCCACAACTCACTGAGATCCGGTACAACATCATAAAAGGATACTTGCATTGGTCTTGCCCACTCTATCACTATCCTATTTCACTTCAACTCCATTGATCTCTCTCTCTCTCTCTCTCTCTCTCTCTCTCTCTCTCTGACTCCAATTCGTTGTCTAGTGATTGTGTCCTTACTACGTACTTCGTCATATGTTTTGCTCCTAACACTCATACGTTGGGGGGGAATCTATTATCACAAAACGTTGATCATCTAGCCATAATTTACTACATGGGTCGAAACAGACCATGTAGGGCCAATTTTGCCATAGTAAAATTTCTTTCACTGTGAGAAATTACTTAATAAACCACATTTATTAAATCATTTGTAATTAAACCCGTGAAGAATAATTAAATAAATCATTATTTATTTAATTATATTCGAGGAATAATTAATTAAACCATTGTTTAATTAATATTCCTTGTCACATTTGACCCAATTATGAGAAATAAATTGATAAATGATTAATTATCTTATTTTTCTCTAGGAATAATTAATTAATCACTAATTAGTTATTATTCCTTGTCAAGTTTGACCAAATCCCTTAGGAATAATTAAATAAATCATTTTTTTATTATTCCTTAACAATATTTCTTGAGATGATAAATAAATCATTTATTTATTTATTATTTCTAAATAAAAGTTTAAATATTTTTTCCCTCTAACCAAATATAATAAAATATTCCAAATGGTTAATTCTAGAATGGAGTTAATAATATTTTATTATTGCTCATTATTCGAGGATAACCTAATATTTTGTTATCAATAGATGGGGTTTCCATTCATTCTTTGTTTTTGATCATTTTCATTGTTACTCTCACTGTTGTAGCTCTGGTTATTATCATTGTCACACACCACCTTCTTTTTAATTTTAGTTATGATTGAGCTCAAACATTTTGTTTGTTGGGTTTTACTTATTATAGAGGAGAAAGACTCTAAAAAACTAAAGACATTGAGGATAACCAAGAACCCATCCCATAGAGGGGGACTGGTAACATTATATGTTCCCTTCACAGATGTTGTTTAACAAAATATATTCTTTATATATCTGGTTTCCATTGGATTATTGGAGTTACTTGCACTTATTTTACCATTCCATTTTGTTGTTTAACTAGTTTTGTTGCATAGATCAGGGCTTTGGTAGGTTTTGTTTCTATCATTTGCTGCAGATCCACACTGTTTAACAACCAGTTTTACTGTTAGGGTTGTTTTTCATCCATAGCATAAACTAGTTTCTTTTCTTACACCTTCAAGAAGAAAACCCTCCAACACTTACAAGTGAAAGTGAAGGAAATGCAATGACCATAGAAGTAGAAGTTAAAAGGCTCACAAATAAAATTAGAGATCAACAAGATCTATTTGATAAAAGGAAATGTACCTGTAAAGAAGAGGTTACCAGGTTAAAAACTGAGTTGAAGGAAACAAAATAAAGCAATACAAGGAAAAGGAAGATCAATGGCAAAGGCTGGAGGATGAAGAAACATCATTGAGAAATCAAGTGAATGAAAAGGATACAACAACCAAGGAACTTAAAGAAAGACCCAGTTACTATGAAAGTCTTGAAGCTCAGATCGTCTCTCTAAAAGAATATATTGAAAAATCAAATAAGCAAAATAAAGAACTACTTCAAACATTTGAAGAAAAAGAAAATGAATTAAAACAAGTGGAGGAAGGAAGAAAAGTTGAAGAAATCATGGAGAAGCAGTGCCTAGAAAAGGAAAAGAAATATCAGAATGAGGTAAATTTCCTAAAAGGTAAATTAGAAGAAAAGGATAAACTTTTATGATTTCAAGATAGTAATAAGATTTTGGATAATATTCTTAGTAGTCAAAGTTCTACTACCATAAAATCTGGTCTTGGTTTTCATGAAACCATTATAGGTGAATCTAGCTAACAAGATGAGGCAAGGAATTCTAATGCAAAATCTAAAATGCTCAACAAGGAGATAAGAAGTCAACCCCATCAACAACCAATGAAAGAAAGTCTTCAAAAAAATCATTTATTCCAAACTATAAAACTGTTAATCAATATTTTTCTTTGATCAATAATGTTGAATGTTCTATATGCCATAATTTTGGACATATCGCAGCGAGTTGCAGAAGTAGAAAGTTTCAAGCTAATAACCGTCTCATAGAAAGATCATCAACATCTAGGTACTTTAAGGGAAATTATTTTTATTGCAATATGTTTGATCACAAAGCCATTGATTGCTATATAAGGAATATGAAACATATTAGATGTTATGATTGTAACAAGTTTGGGCATGTAGCAAAGGAATGTAGGAACAAGTCTCTGGATCATCGTAGACAATATGGTAAGCAACCAAATAAGAATATTGATATTAGAAAATCTAAAAATGATGGATCCACCAAAAAGAAAGAAAAGGAAGATCAGATAAGGTGTGGTCTTGCTCTCTGCTCATTCAAAGATGAAGAAGAAGGGTACATAGATAGTGGATGTTCTCATCACATGGCTAGAGACAAGAGTAAAATGGAGTCTCTGATGAAGAACCATCATGGTAATGGTATTCTTGGAACTGAGGTTTCAAAAAAATTTCTAGGACCAGGTATAGTCACAACAGACTCAGAGAGAACTGAAAATATGAAATTTCAATATTCCACTTTTCATACACGAATCTTATGAAGGCAAGTCACTTATATATACGAGTTTGAAACTACACAGTCATGTATATGTTGGTTTGATGAAGAAATAGTGGGATAGACTTAGAAAAAGGGTCTGATACGGCTCATCCAATTATCAATTGTTTTTTTTTGTTTTGATGGATGATGATTACAGTCTGTTGATACTATTTAGAAGTGTTTTTGACCCTCATAAGTTATTGATGACTTGATTATAACCGGTTGATGATGATGCCTTGATGATTCTTACAGATATATGCAATGATTAGATCTAGTAGTGAGTAGTTGGCACAGGTTCAAGGGGAGCCTTTTCGATTCTTTTAATAATGCATTGTTGGCATTATGTTTTCTTAGAACTCCTTGGTACATGATGATGCCTATCAATGGTGATTATGCTTATGTTGCTATGTTGTGGTCATGGGTTGCTTGCGATGAAATCACATATGACACTTATATATTGCTTGATCTACATAGTTGTTTTGATGCTACTGATCATATTTATGGATGATTCTTTTGATGCATATAGTACATATGTCTTCATAAGTTCAAGGAGAAAAACAAAGCCGTAGTACACAACTTCATTATTTGATGATTAATAGTGTCACTCATTACTTTTTTGTTGTTGTCATCATGACTTCAAAGATGAATAAATTTCATATGGTGTAGTTATGAATGAGGATTCTTATAGTTCTTGGTTCTCACATGGTATATTATCTGAGGATTGTTGTACTTGATGGTATCAAGAAATTTTGACAAACGATTGTGTGCTCATGGTTTTCTTTTCACATTTTATGAAAAGCTAGATACATATTTATATCTCTATGATGGATACATTACAGATAAGGATCACATGGATGATTATTTAAGTTGCATATTGGTAGATGATGTTGGTATAAAATATCTTCTTGTATGAAGAAAATAGGCCAATAGAATGGTGTTATTGCAGGTTTCATGAAGACATGGCTACATAATGATGATGATAAGGAATGACAAATACTTCTTCCTATCTTACTTTATGATGATACAATTGGTTCACACATATGGTGATTATCATGGTTGATTCTTATTAGATGTGGGATGTTAGAAACTCCCTAGTGATGATACATGTTTGATATATTGAGGATTGTTGTGGAGAAAACATGCAATTATTGCTACGATGATTTGATGATGGTGTTGTGGTCATGGATGATGATTATGGTGCTTTCACCTATATATGATATGATGTGAATGGTTTTGTGAAGATATAGGAATTACTACTTGGAGATATGGCATATGGTTAGTTGATTCATGAAAGGCTATGTTTTTTATGAACATAGATTAAGGATTTTTTTTATTGTCATAAGGTCAAAGAGGATGAGTTTATACGGCATACTTACTCATGGGTTGATGATATTAAAGCTACATTGTCTTATCTTGTGAATTGATGATGGACATATACAGGTTGTTGTTCTTGATGTTGTTGACAGAAGCTTATGGTGTAGATCATATATGGTGTATAATAGTTGTTGATAACTATCATGGTCTTGTTTAGGTCTTTGGTCTTTTTCAAGGTCATATAAATACATATGATGTACTCATTATAAAATTCAGTGATGTATGGACTATTGTGGTAAAGTCCTTTTGGACATATGATGACTTTTGAAACCCCACTGTGTTTGGGAAGTTGATGTAATAATGATGTCAAATATGTATCCCCACTTGGTTGGGTGATTGATGTAAGTTTTTGGTGATAGAACAAGTTCTATCAGTCATAGAGTCATGTACTTCATTGTACATCCGTCAGAGATTTTAGCATGAGATCAGGGGGAGCATGATCATGGAATTCAACATGCGCTCAGTGGGACCATGGCCAATATTCATATTCAGTAGTTCAGATATGGAACTCTTCATTTAACATTGGTCAACCCTTTGCCCTTGATGTAAAAGGGGGGGAGTAGCTTGGTGTTTGGAGAGTAGCTTGATATTTTGAAAAGTTTGGTGCTTCGCTTGATGTTATTTACAGGATGTGATGACCAAACACCAAAGTGGTTGCCATCAAGTCCAAAGAGGGAGATTGTTGGCATTATGATGCATGTGTTGTCCTTGATGGCAACTCACTTGTAACAGAACAAGTATATGGTAACTAGATGAATCCATATGTTAGTTTAGAGTTGATAGAATGATGGAACATAATACCATAATGATGGATAATAGGTTTACAAATCAGAATCAGAAGTTTGATATGCGGAGATTGTTGGAAATATGAATTAGGTGTTGTCCTTAATGGAAACCTATCTAATGAGTTGTCCTTGATGACAACCTGTTTTATGAATGGAATCATAATTGATAAGTTATTTCTTGATAAATATATACTTGTTAAAGGTATAAACAATATGTGTTTACATATATGACAAAATACATGGCAGTTTAGAGGAATGATAAAGTTGGAAGTTCAAGAACTACACGTGGGCTCTCTTCTTCTAAGTCATGTATATAAAGTAAGGGTTTTTGTCCATAAATAACCGATCAACCCAATCAGTGTTGTTGCTTCTATGCCATTTGTTAATGATGTCCTCATGTTGATATAGTTTGAGTGATAATGTCTAAAGGACAACTGATTGAATGATGAATTTGAATTTACTTACATGATTGGTTGAAAAAACCGTTGATGTTGTTGACTATATGAGGGTTATGTAAGCTAACAGAATATTTCAGAATACCTCTGGTCAACCCTTTGTCTGATTCAGAATTACAAGTTTTTAGTTTTCATTATATTAAGTTCTATACGCAGGTTTCTCTATAGAAAACCATGTATGAACATGGGTTTCCTTAAGTGAAGTAGCATATACATTTTGGCATTTGAATGATCAGGGTTACAGTTGATTTGATGTGTTGATGGAGTATTCTAAGTTCAATTCTATGTATTGGTTACAGCAATGTGACTGCTCCAGATGATTGGTTGATTTTTTATTAAGTGTCAGTTGATTGGGCTTTCGATGAATGGTTGATTTATTTGTGTCAGAGATTGATGATTGGGTTTTAGTTATTGGTTGATTTAGTTGACATAGATTGATGATTGTGTTTCAATGATTGGTTGATTCAGTTGTGTCAGAAATTGATGACTATGTTACAATGATGAGTTACAGTTTGATTATTGATTGTTGAGCTTAAGTATTGATATTGGATCTAGTATCAAAATTCATGAAACATGGTCCATGGATGTTGTTGAGGGTTGGGACCTTTAGTGAGGAAGTAAAAGCTTCCTTCCAGTAATAGTTGGTAATCAGATCAGGGGGTTGGAGCTCCCTTCTAGTAGGAGTTGGAGAACAAGCGATGGTTGTTGCCTTCTGCAGGTCGTTTCCTGCATACTGGTATGAGTCTACACCAGTACAAGATTGTAAAAATATTTTTCTTTATATTAAAAAGAAGACAAAGACGACATTAGCAGGTGATTTTTTTCCATATTGGGTTTCCACCTTAAATCTCGGTGTTCATGTTTGTTTCTTATGTGTGATGGTTTATTTTTTCTTACAGCACATGGTCATTGTTTATCTAATGATTAATAAAGTACTGATGCACTGAATGAAGAAAAACATATGATGAATTAACTGAAACATAAGTTTACTAGATGTGCGCTAGTTGTCTTAAGAACGATCACATACACACATGGATTCCTTTCAATAAAGTCGAGTAAAGAAATCAGAATATGAAATGAAAAAGTTATTGATTTGAAAATATAGATTCACCCCCCCTCTCACTATTTTTCCCAATAGAGGAAATATAAGAGGTTTGTTGCCATGATATCTAGGTGGATTTCCAGAAAGCAATAGTTTCCCTAAGGGCTGAAAATGAAATAGATCAACATCCTGATGTAGAAAGTTATGAGTTGTCTCCTGAGTTTGAAGAAAATTTACAGCAGGCTTGTCATTTTTTAAGTGATCAGGAGGAAGAACTAGTAGAGTTTAGCAACCTTGATACACAAGAACATTTCCAACAAGCAGTGTTTTCTTCTGTGACTGAAGGCCAATCAGATTTGTATGATGAAAGCCATTTTACATATCATGATTTTAATGATGATTTGCAACAATATTGTCAATTTTCATGTGATCGAAATAGGGATGAGGACAATGTTTCAATTTTTTCTTCATGTCATTCCTCTGCTGAATATTTCTCTCATGAAAAATTATATGAAAATCATATTTCTGGAATTACATGCATAAATATTTTAGGCAGTGAAATCATTCACAGTGATAGCTACACAGAATTGCAGGAAAATTATGAAGAAGAGTAGGTTGTTGTAGACCTCGTGGAAGTGGAAATTGTTGTTGTTGATAATGTGGCTACCTCAACTGAATACTTTCATGAACACACTATTCTTTTCCCTGATGTAAATGATAAACCTGATAAACAAGTTGTTTTATTTCATTTTCATCAAGATCTTGCATTGGACAATATAGAACAACTAGAGGCTGAAAAGGAAGGCAGTGCTTGTCATTTTGTTGACTTTCAAGACAGGGTAATGATTAAAATTATTGAAGACCCTTTTACCCATTTGTTGCAGTCGGTCGAAAAAAAGAACGTTGTGGAATTTATGGATGATGAGATTACAGAATATTTTCATGAGAATCCTTTTCAACATCATGAGGAAATAGAAGAGGTATGTTGCCATGATATTCAGGTGGATTTCCATAAAGCAAAGTTTCTCCAAGGGATGAAAATAAAATATATCAAAATCCCCACGCAGAAAGTTATGATTTGTCACCTGAGTTTGAAGAAAATTTGCAGCAGCCTTGTCAATTTTTAAGTGATTAGGAGGAAGAACTAGTAGAGTTTAGGAGCCTTGATACATATGAACATTTCCAACAAAAAGTGTTTTCTTCCATGATTGAAGACCAATTAGATTTTCACGAAGAAAGCCATGCTACATCTCATGATTTTAATCATGATTTGCAGAAATACTGTCAGTTTTCATGTGCTCAAAATAGGGATGAACACAGTGTTTCAAATTTTCCTTCATGTCATTCCTTTGCTGAATTTTTTTCTCATGAAAAAGTCGACGAAAATCAGATTTCTGAAATTGTACACATAAAGATTTTAGGTTGTGAAATCATTCATGGTGATAGTTGTTGAAGAATCTAGGGAAATTATGTCAATAAGATTCTTCTCATGATGATAACTATTTGTGAGGTACTTTTTACTTTTCTTATTAGCACAATATTCTCTTGTTCTTATTAGTGTGTGTTTTACTTACTTCATCTAATGGTTACCAAAACGAAAAGACACAAGAACTCAAGATGTGTGCTTTATTCCAAGGCCATAACCTCTCACTGTTTGAGGGGAAAACCTACACAAATTCTTCTTATAGAGATTCCAATTGACGAATACCAAGACCATGACCCTTGACCTATTTATCCACTCCAATATCAAGACATCAATCCTCTTCTTCATTATTTCTGAGATCATCATCAATGCTACTGAAGTCATCACTGTAGCAACACTAAGGCCATCAATATTGTACCATCGAGATCATTACTATTGCTCTATTCCTACACCTTCACCAAGATCTTCAACAGAACAACAAGATCCATATAGATTGATATGTATGTATATATATATATATGAGAGATCCATCAAGATCTTTATCAATACCATGACCCAGTAACTATGTCTCCATCAAGACCATGATTGTTTCTATTTCGAGACCATAATTACATCCATGCTGAGATCATGATTGCGACTAGAATGTATGCCAAGACACAGTGTGTCACTGTAGGATCACTAAGATCCTCTTAATCTCAAATATGCAAAGACTGTGACTGCATCTAGAAGGTATGCAAAGACTGTGATCACTGAGACTGTAATTTCATTTAGAATGTATGTCGAGACATTGGTACCCATCCAAAAAATACAAACATAACTAATCCAAAAAATACAAAGATATACACGTACCGCACCATAGAAATTTTTTTGAAACTACCTCACTGTGGCATACAAAACCCTTCCTGTGATTGCCATCCGAAACTTCAGAGGAATCTGAGTTATGCACTACACTTTTGTGGAGACCCTAGTTAGGTATATATAGTATTTCGACCCACATGTTAAGCCGACATGATAGTGTCAAGAGATGCGTTTGTTGATGCAAGCCGACATGATCTTCATTTAATTCAATTTGCAGTCTGATTTCTTCAAGAGAGATTTTGCTTATCTTTGGAGGGTTTCTAAACATTTCTATAGACTTGTATACATTAAACATAGGCTCAAGAAGAGATCTTCGTACATGACATTAATTCTAGACTCCAAATGACAAATCCTATTATTCTAAAATCATTTTCTCATGAAACTCGTGAATCAAGTTTACAATAATGATTTTTTTCTCTTTATTTACATCATTTACATCAATGATAATTACATGTCATTATGAAGACCAAACCTAGTTACACTTTCTTCAACACTTCCTCTTAACTAGGGAGGTATTAATAATGGTACTTGGTCATTCTCAATCTAAAGAATTTCTCATAAGAAGAATCAGATTTGTAACCCATTTGTATAGCATCATAGTAACCAACATTGTTTCCATAGCAAGGTCTTGACTTACAAATCTATCTCTCAATAGATCAGAGCACAATGTTGGTGAGACCAATCACCATATACAGCTTCATCATTGTCTCTCAAGGTACATACCCACGTGGGTGTTCACTGAGTATGACTTTCTAGGACTATTCTTATCTTGGGTTCCCAACCCTCAAAGAATATTGGTCCTCCTACCTACTCTTATCTTGGATTCCCTACACATCCTCAAAGAGCATTGGATTCCAGATGATTACCCAATCCTCAACTCTTTCTGCCCAATGGAAGACAAGAATTTTGTCTATATCTCTCCCTCTCAACTAGGGAAGATATTCCCATTCCTATGAAGGAATGTATCCAATATCCTTCTTAATTAGGGAATGGTCAAAGCTCCCTCTCAACTAGGGACTCCCCTTTTCATCAACAAATTATTCTTTGTGGGTCCTTGAGTTGTTTGATGACTTTCTTTCCTTGATCTTATGAAATTCATTCGAACTTCTTCCTTGTAGGGAATCAACCATCAATCACTTTCCTTCTTAGGTTTTCATGTTATTCCTTTCTTCATGGAAAGTGGCTTTCTTGATACATGTCTAGAATCTTCGTCATATATCTACTTCTTTCTCATCATGCTTCTTTCCATAATTTACAACCTCCACATGAATGCTAGTTGTAATTATGCTTACAAGCATTGATCCACGTTACCTACAACCATACGACATGACTTTTTAATATTAAATACAAGCATACATACCTCATTTTACCTTTAGGTGATCTAGGACTCTTTCAATAGATTCCTTGATTGAAGTTTATTCAACCCCTTGATCTGCATCATCTCTTATGTCATCATACCATCATCTCATTAATTCCATACGTTGGAGTTCCTAATGAAACACTTGCTTCCTCTTTAGATTAGTGAACCCTTTGATTAGGATTCCATGAGAGAATCTTGAGGATCTTGCATATCCCCATCCGATAGATGTTTCCTTTTTTACTTGATGTATGATGAGCCTTGATGACTTCTTCCTTTACTTTAATGTCTAATGAGATTTCCAAGACCTATATCCTTCATGTTTACTTGCCATGGAATTTTTATCCTTTTATCCTTCATGATTACCCATGGTGATATCACGAGCTCTTACTTCCAATGCTTTCGTAGTGAATCTTATTATTTATCGTGGTCATATCCATAACAAAATATTTAGGATATTATGATAAGACCCTTTTGTGAACGAGACCATCTCAAACATAGTAGAGATATGTTACTCCCTCTTTCTTCTCTCCTTTTCAGTTACCTCCATTTTTTCGATGATATGAGCTTTCTCTCCATAGCATTGAATCTTAGCTATATTATTTTATCTTGTTGGAGGATGAAACTTCCCTTTCCTTTCTACAAGTTTTTGAGTCCTTTAGCTTTTAACAATTTTTCCCACAACTTCTCCTTTTTCTATCTTGCATAGATACCATAAGTTGTTAAATGGCATGACTTTCTTGTCCCAGGGACACTTGTTACCTTGCTAATCAGTTAATATATTTAAGAATAATGATGAGTATCTTCTTATCATCTCCCCTAGATATCCTATTTGATATTTTGTGAAGATATCCCTATGATACCTTTACTTTTGTATAGATCAGGTCTAAAAGGTATGACTTTCTTTTCTGCATTTCCAGAGAATATATCTTCTAGCATTTCGTATATCTCTTTGATGTCTCATCTCTTGCTACATAGGGATGAGAGGACCTTTGACTGATTTCATCATAATCCTATGAGTCCCTTCATCCTTTTCCATGCATTCAAACAATTCTTGACCTTCATAGACTTTTCCATGGATATCAATGACTTCTCTTTCAGGGATTATATCTATCCTCCTTTCTCATGTAAGGAATTTAGATGATCCAACCAGTTTATAAATATCCTTGCAAACATGAAGTCATTTAACAAAAATCGATTATATAATGAAAAATAATTACTTGGAAAGTGAAGATGAAATCTTCACATTGATCACGTTGAGGATGCACTAATGCCTCCTTTGGATGATCTTCAAGTTGATGTGATTTTGTTTTACTATAAATTGTAGATCCTTGAGGCATATTACTGTGGCATTATTTGTACCATTCTACACTAAAATGATATTACTTGTTCCCTTATGCTTAACTGAGATAGCAATGATAATCTTCCCAGGATTCCATCGAGACTGTATCACCAAAATGTAGGATCAAGAACATGTCACTATGATGATATAATGTCCTTCCTGTGTTGATATCTTCAACATTGAACCATACTCTAATATGTCACTGAAATATTTTTTATTATCCTTACTATAATCCAGATTGAACCAATTACTATTTGGAACATCTGTGATATGTCATCCAATTATAAAGGTGTGTATTGCAGAGCCTTCGAACTACTGCATAGAGTGACATTGTAATCAGTGCAATCTTACCCAAAAAATTGAGTTTCCTATCCGAGATTTACTAAGATCCTCCTACTTGGGTTTGTGTGGAGACATTAATGTTGTCATCTGAGCTTGATGGCACTGTTACCTTGAGTTTGATTACCTTATTTTCCTTATACTGTAACCATAACTCTGAAACCATGTTGAAAATCTAGGGCAATTATGATAATAAGATTCTTCACACGATGATAGTTATTTGTGAGGTACCTTTTACTTTTCTTATTAGAACAATCTTCTCTTGTACTTATTAGAGTGTGCTTTTATTACTTCATCAAGTAGTTACAAAAACAAAAAAAGACAAGAACACAAGATGTTGGCTTTCTTTCAGGGCTAAAACCTCTCACTCTTTCAAAGAAAAACCCGCACAAATTATTCTTATAGAGATTCTAATTGATGAATACAAAGACCATGAACCTTGACCTATTTAGCCACTACAAGATCAAGACACCAATCTTCTTCTTCGTTATTGATGATATCATGATCACTGCTACTGAAGTCATCATTGTTGCAACACTAAGGCCATCATGACAGTACCACCGAGATCATTATTGTTGCACTATTGTCGCACCTTCACCGAGATCTTCACCATAACAATGATATCCCTATAAAGTGATATCTGTATATACATATATGAGGGCTGCACCGAGATATTTATCAAGATCATGACCCAATAACTATGTCTCCATCAGGATCATTATTGTGTATCTTCCAAGACCATAATAACATCCATGCTAAGATCATGACTGTAACTAGAATGTATGCTGAGATAGACTGTGTCACTGTAGGATCACCGAGTTCCTCTTCATCTCAAATATGCCAAGACTATGATGGCATCTAGAAGGTATGCCAAGACAGTGATCACCGAAAATGTAACTATGTTTAGAATGTATGCCGATACAATGGTACCCATCCCAAAAATATAGAGATAACTCACCTGAAAAATACAGAGATACCCACATATTGCACCATGGAAATACTTTCGAAATTACCTCACTGTGACATATGAAACCCTTCCTATGACTGCCATCCGAAACTTCAGAGGAATTCGAGTTCTGCACTGCACTTTTACGAAGAGCCTAGCTAGGTATTTATATCAATTCAACCCACATATTAAGCTGACATGATAGTGTCAAGAGATGTGTATGTTGATGCATTGACATGATATTCCTTTAATTCAATTTGCAGGCCGACTTCTTCAAGAGTAATTGTGCTTGTCTTTGGAGGGCTTTTAGACATTTAAATATACTTGTATACATTAAACATAGGCTCAAGAAGAGCTCTTCATACATGACATTAATTATAGACTATAAATGACAAATCGTATTATTCTAAAATCACTTGCTCATGAAACCCATGAAGCAAGTTTACAATAATATTTTTATTCTCTTTATTACATCATTTACATTAGTCATAATTACATTTCATTATGAAGACCAAACCTAGTTACACTTTCTTCAATGCTACCCAGAACTGTAGCAAAATTATGAAGAAGAGAAGATTGTTGTAGACCCCATGGATGTAGACATTTTTGATGTTGATAATGTGGTTGCCTTAACTGAATATTTTCATGAACAAGTTATTCTTTTCCCCGATGAAAATGATAAGCCTGATAAACAAGTTTATTTATTTCATTTTCATGAAAATATTGCATTGGACAATGTAGAACAAATAGAGGTTGAAAACGAAGGGAGTGCTTGTCTTTTTATTGACTTTCAAGATAGGGCAATGATTCAAATTATTGAAGACCCTTTTACCCATTTGTTGCAGTTTTCCAAACCAAAGAACATTGTGGAATTTATGGATCATGAGCAGATGTTTAATGAAAAGTTTGAGTTTCCATTTTCTGAAATTTTTGCTTATGCCCAGTGGAAGTGAATACAAGCATCAGTCAAGTAGTAATTTGGTTGATTGGTTACAATGGAAGGATCATTACACATGATTGTATATTTATCTTTAGCAAGTGTGGAAAACTCTTATTAGAATTTGAAGCACGAGGATTAGGCCCTAAGGCTTTGGTGAATTGATTTCAATTTCCTTTATAAGTTTTGAGCTCTGTAATAAACATAATCAATTTTCAGCAGTTTGAGTCAGTTTGAAGTTCAATCAAGGAGTCGATAAACCCAATGATTAAGGCTACTAGTCTGTGGTGTTCTTGGAACCTCACTAGGAAGCTGCGATCCCCATTGGAACCAATGTTAGATTCCTATAATATAGGAATCAAAGTGTGTTTGCTTATCTTACTATTTCATTTTGGAGGTTTGTTTGTCAATTTTAGCCTATGAGTCATTATGTGTCGTAGTCTAAAGTGTCCCTTATGTAAAAAGGTCAAATTATTTGTAAAGTTCAAATTTGTAAAGGTTCAATAGTCCATGAAGGGTCATTATTAGAGTGGATTGGGTCATGTCATGGTCTATTAGTGGTCTATATCTCTCATACCTCCATGATTTCAAATTTCATCATCATGACATGAGAGGGATTTAGGCGGCTTAAAAATTCAAAATTTCTGAAACTTCTCTCAATTTATCCCATCCAAAGTTTGGTTTGATCTATGGAGCAATTTGAAATTGAAATACATCATTGAGAAATCCGAAGGAGGGGTTGGAGGTCGAGTTCAAACAGTGGCTGCGAATTTTCTATGAAACTTACTATTTTTGTCATAATTTTCAAAAGTTGTTTCCAACCAAATGGAGCTGAATGTTGAAAAAATGAAAGAAATTATTTTCAAAGCATGGGCCAAAGAACAAAAACCTCCCTTAGTTTTGTAAAATATTTCATGATGCGGGATATATGAGCTCGTATTTGAACCATATTTTCCGTGTATTAAATACCATCTGTTGGGCAAACATATCAGTCCCCTCTACTCCGCAAGTTTATCAGTCATGGTTATTTTCGTAAATTTGTATTTTGGGATCTTCTATAAGTGATTTTTATGGTTGGATAAGTCTGTATAATTTAGTTAATTTAGTTTAGTTTAGTTTCTAGACATGATGTTTCTAAACTATTTTAAGTTTTAAATCAATGATGTTTCTAAATTGTGATAACTTTGATATGGTAGTTCCTTCTTTTCTACAGATGCATTGCATCTAGACTATTCTACTTTTGTGAAGTGAATTCGACCACATAGGGTGGTAATTTTGAATTACTTACTGTATTTAACAATGTAAAGACATGGAAAAAGGAATTGGGGAGTGAAAAGAGAAAACTATGTAAATAGTGGAGAAAGTTTAAAAGTAGTGATCAGTGCATCAACACAGAGATTGTTTTGTTCCAGGATTCTTGCGTCAGACATAATGGTGATGTTCCTCCCTTTTTTATTTTCCTTCCCTTCTAGTTTTCACATGTACCTTTACTTCTTAAATGTTTGAAAGAAAATTATGTTGCAAATTTTACATTGGTAACTTGCTTATGCTTGTCAAACAATTTCAATTTTTTCTCCTAAAGTTAGATATGAGATTCATTTATACATGTTTTATATTTAATGGATCCTCACTCTCATTTCATCTCATTCATCCTACAACAGATTTTGTAGATCGAGAAGTCTGCCTACTTCGCCCTAGTTCAAACTACTCTGTTGATTATGATTGATTACTAAAATTTTATTTTGACTCCATGCCCAATGGAATCTCTCTTTCACTTTGTAGCCACAATTTAAAAAATTAAAAAAAATTAAAAAAAATTAAAAAAAAAATCACTTTGATTATCATAACCAGCCTTGAACCCAAATCCCTTTAGTCATTCAATTGCTTGATATAAGAACATAGCAAGAGAGCCTTCTCCAAGGGTGGGGGGATGGACCTTAGCCTAAAAATGGTTTGTGGTTACCTCTAGGATTTTGCTCCTCATCGTAGATAAATTTATGGAGTGCTAACATAGTGGTTCCATTGTCGAAGAACAAAAGGTTTCATCTTCTTCGGGAAAAACCATCAAAGTTTCAAATCTGGTTGTTGATGGTGGGTAATAGTCAGACATATGAAGGTTGAACCATTCACCAGAAGACTCCTATCAAATCTCAACCTAATCCAAATACTCTTCTAACAATAGTATCCAAAATTCAGTGTTTCTCTAGCAACTCTATTGGTTCGAGATGGATCACAGACCTGCAAGGTATGCTTATTTGAATCAAGATAACATTCTAGGTTTTCCAAATCGCATGCCTCGTGTAGATTGTCAAATTTATTTGCAAAATTTATAGATGAGAAAGGAGATGATGTTTCTCTTCACTTGGTTAAATTTCACATGCATGTCCGTAGACTTAAGGTTCAATATCATGAAGACTGTCAGCTGAAGATGTCATGAATATTGTCTGCTAAAGATGTTCATGCCTACCTTGGAGGAAAAATCAAGATATTGGTATGAAAGCTTGCCAAATGGTTGATTATATTCTCTTAGATATTTTCATGTTTTATTTTATGAAAGATATAAAGAAAATCATCCTTCCTTGTTGTTGGTCCAAGACTGTTGCACACATTTTGAAAAAATTATTGAGCATTCAGAAAGTTTTTATGAAGATGATCAATTTATGGATGATGAGATTATAGAAGCTTTTCATGAGAATCTATTTCAACATCAGGAGGAAATAAAAGAGGTCTATTTCCATGTTATTCATGTGGATTTCCATAAAGAAATAGTTTCTCCAAGGGATGAAAATGAAATAGATCAACATCCTGATGCAAAAAGTTATGATTTGTCTCCTGAAGAAAATTTGCAGCAGTCTTGTTAGTTTTTAAGTCATCGGGAAGAAGAACTAGTAGCATTTAGCAGCCTTGATACACAAGAACATTTCCAATAAACAATGTTTTCTTCCATGACTGAAGACAAACAAGATTTGCATGATGAAAGCCATGTTACATCTCATGATTTTAATAATGATTTGCAGCAAGATTGTCAGGTTTCTATTGGCATTATGATACAGGTGTTGTCCTTGATGCAACTCACTTAGAGGTATGATATAGGTGGCAACTCAATCAGATGGCAGATCATAGTACAATAGGTCAAGAGAGAGGTATATGCAGGTTAACCTTGATGAAAGAGCATATACATGTGGATGAGTAGAACGGAAGACGCGTATACGTACACACACAGGTTCACAAAAGGAAAAGTGCGTACATGTTGGAAAACTAAGTTTTGGTCCGTGGTATTTGGTCCATGGTATTTTGGTATTGGTCCATGGTATTGACCCTAGGTATGGGGTCCAAGGTATTGGTTCTACATGGATTTGGACCATGGTATTGAGAAAGGCCTAAACCTATATAAGGAGAAGATCATTAGGTCAAGTGAGGTGAAAGTGTGCAAGGATTAAATACCTGATGAATTGTGAGATGATCTGAATCAAGGATGCACCTATGCAGTTGATGATGGATGATGGATTAGGATCATAAGGCCTGGAATGTATTATCATTATGTGATAGACTAGATCTGAATTATTGACCCACGTTTTGTTGTATGAATGTTATGATCTGGGTATGATTGATGTCTGGAACAGTTAAAAAGTTATGAGTAAATTTTTGCAGATCTGTACCCACGTCAGATTTGGTAAAAGCACATATGTACGCTGGTTTGGTTCGTCATAGTAGCATATACATTATGAGATATGATTTTTGAAGTTGCAGTTGGATCTAGTTATTGTTGCAGAGTTCTAATATCTGTTTCGTGTTCCGGTGACTGTGTTGTTGACAGGTTTCAGTGTTTTAGTATTGGGTGACTTAGAGATTGATAATGCAGGTGTAGTTGATGGGTCTATTGCAGTGATGATTAATTTTGTGCTTCAATGTTGTTGATGGGTACAATATGAAAATTGGATGAAACGTGGCCTTCAGATTATGGTGTTGTGCTTCAAGAGTATCCAGTATGAAAATTTATGAAACGTGGTCCCTAGAGGAAGAAAGAAGATCGTAGAGTTCTGTAGGCTGGCGCCTATGTACTAGTAAACATATTGGCCAGTACAAGAGTCAGGGAGTTGTAGTTCCCTTCCAGGAGCAGCTGGAAAATGAGTGAAGGTTGGAGCCTTAAGTAGGCTAGTGCCTATGTACTAGTAAATGGATCGGCTAGTACAAGAGCTAAGGGGGTTGTAGCTCCCTCCAGGAGAGTCTGGAGAACGAGAGAAGGTTGTAGCCTTCTGTAGGTAGAAGCTTGCGTACTGGTATAAGACTGCACCAATACAGAACCATTGTAAAAATAAATTTCTTATTAAATGAAGATAGAGA
Organism: Pinus taeda; assembly: GCA_000404065.3. Lineage (NCBI taxonomy): Eukaryota > Viridiplantae > Streptophyta > Pinopsida > Pinales > Pinaceae > Pinus > Pinus taeda. Next base: position 34,124 of record APFE030847083.1, read on the forward strand.
CGAATTGCAGCAGGTGGGTTTCACCCATATTGGGTTTCCACCTTACATCTTTGTGTTCATGTGTGTTTCTTATGTGTGATGATCTATTCTGATTTACTGCTCCTATTTACTGTTCATATGGTTAATAATGTTCTGATGCACTCATTAAGAATCAACTAACTGAATCATAAGTTTGCTGGATATACGCTTGTTGCATTACACACAGTTGCGTATACATGTAGTTTGCCTTAACTGAAGTAGCGTATATGAATCTAGATATGGAAATGAAAAATTGTTGAATTCATAATACTGATTCACCCCCCACCCCCTCTCTCAATATTATGTCCAATAGTTTCATGTGATCAAAACAGGGATGAAGACACTATTTAAAATTTTCCTTCATGTCATTCCTCTGCTGAATTTTTTTCTCATGAAAAAGTCTACGAAAATCATATTTCTGAAATTACACGCATAAAGATTTTAGGTAGTGAAATCATTCATGGTGATAGATACCCAGAATTGCACGGAAATTATGAAGAATAGCAGGTTGTTGTAGATCCCGTGGATGTGGATATATTTTTTGTTGATAATATGGCTACCTCAACTAAATATTTTCATGAACCCACTATTCTTTTCCATGATGCAAATGATAATCGTGATAAACAAGTTGTTTTATTTAATTTTCATTAAGATCTTGCCTTGGAAAGTCTAGAACAACTAGAGTGCTTGTATTTTTGTTTACTTTTAAGATACGGCAATGATTCATATTATTAAATACCCTTTTACCCATTTGTTGCACTCAGCCAAATATAAGAATGTTGTGGAATTTATGGATGATCACATTATAAAATATTTTCATGAGAATCCTTTTCAACAGCAAGAAGAAATAGAAGAGGTTTGTTACCATGATATTCAAGTTTATTTTGAGAAACAATAGTTTCTCGAAGGGATGAAAATGAAATGGATCAACATCCTGATGCAGAAGTTATGATTTGTCTCCTAAGTTTGAAGAAAATTTGTAGCAGTCTTATCAGTTTTTAAGTGATCACGAAGAAGAACTAGTAGAGTTTAGTAAGCTTGATACACAAGAACATTTCCAACAAATTGTGTTTTCTTCCGTGACTAAAGACCAATTAGATTTGCATGATAAAATCTATGCTACATCTCATGATTTTAATGATGGTTTGCAGCAAGATTGTCAGGTTTCATGTGATCCAAATAGGGATGAAGACAATGTTTCAAATTTTCCTTCATGACATTCCTCTTCCAAATTTTTCTCTCATGAAAAAGTCTATGAAAATCACGCATAAAGATTTTAGGCAGTGAAATCATTCACAGCGATAGCTACCCAGAGTTGCAGGAAATTATGAAGAAGAGCAGGTTGTTGTAGACCCCTTGGATGTGGACATTTTTGTTGTTAATAATGTGGCTGCCTCAATTGAATATTTTCATGAATATGTTATTATTTTCCCTAATGCAAATGATAAGTCTGATAAACAAGTTATTTTATTTCATTTTCATGAAGATCTTGCATTGGACAATGTAGAACAATTAGAGGATAAAAACGAAGGTAGTATTTGTCTTTTTGTTGACTTTCAAGACAGAGTAATGATTCAAACTATTGAAGAACCTTTTACCCATTTGTTGCAGTCGGCCGAAAAAAATAATGTTGTGGAATTTATGGATCATGAGCAGATGTTCAATGGAAAGTTTGAGTTTCCATTTTCTGAAGTTTTTCTTTATGCCCAGTGGAGCTGATTGGTTACATTAGAAGGATCATTACACATGATTGTATATTTATCTTCACCGGGTGTTGAAAACTATCATCAGAGTTTGAATCCCAAGGAGAAGTCCCTAAGGATCTGGTGATTTGTTGTCAATTTATTTTATAAGATTTGAGCTTTGTAATAAATATAATCAATTTTCAATCAGTTTGAGTCAGTTTGAAGTTCATTCAAGGAGTTGATAAGCCTAATGGTCAAGGCTACCAGTCTGTGGTGTTCTTGGCACCTCACTAGGAGTTTTCCATCCCCATTGGATCCAAGTTTAGGGTCCTATAATATAGGAATAAAAGTGTGTTTTCCTATCTTACTATTTCATTTTGGAGGTTTGTTTGTCAATTTTAGCCTATGAGTCACTATGTGTCATAGTTTAAAGTGTCCCTTGTGTAAAAAGGTCAAAATATTTAAAAAGGTCAAATTATTAAAGGTCCAGTATTACATGATGGGTCATTATTAGAGTGCAAGGGGTCATGTCATGGGTCTGTTAGTGGTTTATATCTCTAATACCTCCATGATTTCAAATTTCATTATCATGACATGAGAGGGATTTGGGCAGCTTAAAAATTCAAAATTGTTTGAAACTTATATCATTTTATCTCTTCCAAAATATAGTTTGAGCTTTGGAGCAAGTTGAAAGTGAAAAACATCATTAAGAAAGTCAAAGGAGAGGTTGCAAGTCGAGTTCAAACAATCGTTGTTAATTTGCTGTGAAACTGAGTGCTTTTTTCATCATTTTCAAAAGTTATTTCCAACCCAATGGAGCTAGATGTTGGAAAACTGAAAGAGGTTTTTCCCAAGTATTGGACAATGAACAAACACCTCCCTTGTGTTTCTAAAAGCTATTAGGATGCGGGATATATGAGCTCGTCTTTGAACCTTATTTTTCCATAAATTTGGTCCCCTATGTTGTGCAACTGTTATGCAAACATATCAATCCCCTTATATGCACAATTTTATCAGTCATGGTTATTTTCATAAATTTGTATTTTTGGATCTTCTAGAAGTAATTTTCTAGTTGGATAAGTGTGGATAAGTTAATTTAGTTGAGTTTTCAAACATGATGTTTCTAAACTATTTTAAGTTTTAAATCAGTGATGTTTCTAAATTGTGATAACTTTGATATGGTAGTTGTTGCTTTTCTGCAAATGCATTGCATCTAGGCTATTCTACTTTTTTGAAGTGAATTCGACAACATAGAGTGGAAATTTATAATTCCTTATTGTATTTAACAATGTAAAGACATGTAAAAACGAATTCGGGAGTGAAAAGAGAAAACTTTGTAAACATTGGAGAATGTTTCAAAGGAGTGATCAATACATCAACACAGGGACTGTTTTGTTCCATGATTCTTGTATCAGACATAATGGTGATGTGCCTCTCTCTGTGATTTTTATTCCCTTCTAGTTTTCACATGTACCTTTTCTTCTTAATTGTTTGAAAGAAAATTATGTTGCAGATTTTACATTGGTGAACTGCTCGTGCTTGTCAAATAATTTCATTGTTTTATTCTGAAGTTAAGTATAAGATTCATTTATACACATTTTATATTTAATGGATCCTCACTCTGATTTCATCTCAACCATACTAAAACAAATTTTGTAGATCCAGAAATCTTCCTACCTCGCCCTAGTTCTAACTACTCTGTTGATTATGACTAGTTACTGAAATATTATCTTGACTCCATGCCCAATGGAATCTCTCTTTCACCTTGTAGCCACAATTTAAAAAAAAATCACTCTGGTTATCATAACTAGCCTAAAACCAAAATCCATTTAGTCATTTAATTTCTTAATAGAATAACATGGCGAGAGAGCCATCTCCAAGGCTAAGGAGGTTGGACCTTAGCCTAAATGTGATTTTTGGTTACCTTTGGGATTTCTCTCCTCAACATGCAGAAATTTACGGAGTGCTAATAGTCACCATGTAAGCAATGAGGGTGAAATATAGTTAGAATTGTGAAGCAATATCTTCTCCTACTGCTCCTCCTTAGGGCTTCTTACCGTCCTTCTTGTGCGGACACTTTGTGGCATAGTGTCCTAGCTCGTGACAGTGAAAACATTTAATTTTTGACATGTCCTTCTTCTTGTTTCCATGAATGGAATCTGATTTGGAATGGGATGACTTCCCCTTCCCTTTATTCATCTTTCTAGCTAAGGTGCAGTTCTCCTCATCGTCATGCTTGGATGAGGATCCATATCTAGTGTTTCATCAGATCCCTTATGGTACCAAGTCGAACCAGAATTTCTCCCACTCTGGTAGCTTCTCCCTCCCATTAATTGAGTCTTGGTAGTTGTGCTAGCTCTAGGGAAGTCCTAGAAGTAGTAGGTTCACTAGATCATATTCAGAAACTATAACACTGACACTTCCAAGCTCATCCTGAAATTGGGTGAACTTGGTCAAGTACTTCGGTATTGTGTCTCCCTTCTCCATATTGATCTTTCTGAGCTTGTCCTTTAGTTCCAACTTCTTATGGTAATTGTTGTCTTGGAACAGATCTGTCAAGGCCTTCCACATTACAAATGGAGATTCCTTATCGCGGAGGTTCAAGAAAATATCATCTCGAACTCCTTTTAGGATAACACTTCTTTCCTTTGCCACACAGTTTGTACACTCTACTAGATCTTGAGCATCAGTTGTCTTAGGAATATTTTTATCTATGAATTCCTTAATATTGTTGTCTTCGAACATGTTGTCACTCACTACATTATGGGTTTTCAATTGGCCCAAGTGCCAAATAGCAGTGAATTTTAAAGCCATTTTCAAACCTCAAAATCTCTCAAAGCCAAATTAGACCCTCTCCATTTCATATTTCTCGGAACGAGTTTTCCAATGGTATATGGAAGTCTGAAAATGGACTTCTGGATCATAAGATATGGCCTGTTAAACTTCTGGGGTTCTATTTCCTTTAATATCGAAGGTCAAGAAGCTCATCGCAATCATAAATCAACGTTTTTTCTACAGTAGAAATAGGGAAAAGCAACAAGATTAGTTATCAACGATCATCGTTATCGTAAATTGCAATTGAAGGTTCCTTCGATTCCACATATTGGCGATAGGAGGGTCCAGGGCATCCCAAATCGATGATCGGCATAATGGTAGGGTTACAACTCCAACGCACTGCGATATCGTGATGTTGGTATATGATAGTGGAAAGTGTCGGGAGCGCCGAAAAATATTTAACAAAGGATTGTTGTGAAAATCCAAAGGTAGGTGGGCTATTTCTCTCTCCTCCATTAGGGCCACATGGAAGCACAGGACTTGTCTCGAGAAAGACACATGGAAGTTGACATCAACATGACATGGAAGTATGAATATGACGTGGCAGTACAGAGATGACATGGTCATATAGAGGACACGTGAAATGCAGATCCAACATTTTCAAGTGTCCTATGGGGGTATATCTGGGTGACACATGTCACCACTCAGGAAGAGACACATGGCACCATGATGTCATCAATCCCAAAAATCTATGATCGACGATCTCACAAGTCAAATCCCTCCTCCGCTAAAGTCCCTTCCGGCTTGCAATTGTGATATGTGGGAACTCTCTCGGATGTGATATCTTATACAATGGATTTAAAGGGCTATCAGGTTCATCCCTTTTCAAAGTCCACATATTCATTAAATACCCCGCATCTCTAGATGGCCCAGATTGACTATGCCCAGATCGATAGCCTCCCAAGCCTTTTCGCCCTCCCCCCCGCCATGTTTCGCTTTATCGACGAGCGGGGGTGAAAAAAAGTGATTTCATTGCAGGGCCCTCTGCCACATGTCCCTCTCATGTTATTTCACACCCCCCTCATTTACCACTTACTTCTCATTCCCCCCATAAAAACCACTCATATCGAAACTCGCATGTTTTGTAATGTTTTTAGTGATAAGTGTCAGCATGGGAAAGTCCTCCATATTACACCATAATTGCATCACCAGGCATATCAGGGTTTCAATAGTGTTTTCCAGGGATTCTGGGAGGGCGAATGAGATGGAAGCCGCATTCATAGTATGTTACCTCCATGATGGGTAACCGCTCCAGTTTCATGAAAGAGAAGGAACAAGACTGTTAAAGGCTGAAAGTGACAAGGAACTATCGAGAGAGGATTAGTTGTGATTTAGCAGAAACACTCTTGGACCAAAGGCTAGCAAAGAAGAGGGACGTGGAGATATTTTCAGGACCATCATTTTAGTTTTGCTAGTTAATTATGTTTTTGTTGTTTTCGATTATTGTTGTTGTTATTCTATTTTATTTTCAAGAAAGGTATGTTACTGTTGTAACAATTAGAGGCTTAATGCTAAGACAGCGAGTCATACAAACAATTGTAAACTCCAACTAGAATATATTTTTGTAATTGATTTCCTTTCTCCCCCTTTCTTTATAAAATGGAGGAAGAAACACTCAGAAAATGTTCTGAATTCTAAAGAAAAACCATATGTTATTTCTATGATTGTATTACTTCAAGATCTGCATCTTCCAGAATATAAATGAAATAGTGGTGATTCCAACCTTCAAGCGACGAGTATTACAGTAGGTTATTTCTCTGTTAAACTTCCATTATGTTCACATTTCCTCTCTGATTTCATGCAATTGCAGCTACCAGAAATATCTCATATGTTCTTACAGATTCATTTGTGTTGACTAGTTAATGCACATGCCTATATGTAATTTTGAGATTCTATCTCTAAATTTGCACTCCATGAATCATAGCATCCAATCCACTTACATCCATATTTCTATCTTTAACTCAAATAAGTATAGAACCCTTGAGGTTTCAAGCTCAATGTGATGAGTTAGTCTTCTCCATCTCTTCTTTCATTACTCTGCAAAATTTTATTAAACTCTAAGTCCTTGAATTACTCGGCCTCAACTAAGTTTTTACCTATATTACTGTGAGTTGTATATCTAACAAGATACCCAAAATACATGGCTTATATCCTTGGATGAAGGAACCAATCCATGTTTTTATTTGTATATTTGTAATTACTATGTGTATAAGATGTATATGATGTCTCTCGTTTCTTGAAGATCATATAAGACACATAAAGATAGATGTTACCAGGCACTGGTCTTGTAAGCAATCCAATACTGTCACTGGAAATGACAACATCTTTTTGCATCATTATCGAGGAACTTATTGAAGGAATTTTCCCCTGGGATATGACAAGTGAAGCACTCTTTGTGTAGGTGAGCAAAGACGTTCTGATTTCATCCTCATCGCCTTGGCGACTCCACAAATTTTATTATCGTTTATCATCCTGGCTTTTGGAAATCCTCACACTTGCTCAGATAACTCTCAGCAAAAAAACCCTTATGTATCTTATCTAGAGAAATTAATTTCCAAGGGAGTCTATTAGGAGAAAATCGTACTACCTATACTATTGTCTCATCATTCTTTGAAGATTCCTCATTCATCTCCCAACACATTGTCATTCATGGCTCAGATCTGACTCCTAAGGTCCTTACATACCCTGCAGAGGATAATATTGAGCATTGTGCCCCCAAAAAAGAGATCAAAGAGCAATAAATATCAATAACTTTCATCTCCCCCTCCTCCTAAAATTGAAAAAGGTAAATCTATCCTCAATAATAGCAATATCCCCTATACAGTCAGTCATACTTCTCTCAATCTAGTTACTCCAACCCCTGTGGTTTTGAATCAAGTTCCTCTACCAAATATCAATCCCCCTCTATTAATCCAAATGGTTGCTCTAGCCGTATTACTCAATAAATATTCCCCTCTTGATTTACATAAGCCTCTAACTATTATTCCTCAGGACTACCTAAATCTTTTGCCTAGGTTCAATGGGGAAGATCAAAATACTGCGCAGAGACACATTGAAATATTTTGTGCTTTTGTTGAAAATCTATTTGTAAAACAACTGGATGTGGTCTGGAGACTTTTTATGAAATCCCTCGATGGAGAAGCCGAAAAATGGTTTAAAGCCCTACCCAATGCATCCATCACCACCTGGGAAGAACTTGAAAACTCTTTCACAAAAAAGTGGGGTGAACAGAGAGATCATGAATATGTCTTCATAGAGTTCAATGCTATAAGGAAGAAGCCTAAAGAAGATATATCAAATTCATAAAAGGATTCAATAAGCAGTATAATAACATTCCCATTGAGATAAAACCTCGTCAAGATGTTGCTTGTGTAGTATTTGTGGGAGCCCTTGAGTCTGAATTTGGCTTTACCCTAAGCGAGAGGAAGTCTCGTACTTTAGATCAACTCCAAGTGGACGCTCTTGAGGTGGAATAAAATTTCACCTCAGCAGGGAATTCAAGAGGAAAGAATAATCCTCATGAGAAGAAAAGGGGGACAGAAGAAGCATCATCCTCTGGTCAAGGTAAAGAATCACCAGATCTAAAAGCGGGAGGAAATTGATAAGCTCATTAAGAGTTTATCACACAAAGTGGTGAAGCTTGAGCTCAAGAACAAGAATCTCCCTAAACATAATGCTAAAGGTAACAACCGAGGGTACAACCCACAGTACCAAAGGCCACCATTACAGATACCGCAAAGGGAAAGAAAATATCAAATCGATTAGATCCCTCCTCCTCTGCATTTAGAAGATGATCCAAATAAACAAACACCAAATACATATGAGTCATAGGGAAGCTTGTATTCCTCCTTCTCTGAAGAGGACTAGGAAAACATGGCTCAGCATGATATGTGTCCTCATAGAGAAGCAGCAGAAAATGAGAAGGTCAGAGGGGATTATTGTAAACAATTTTTCAGATTTCGTGAAATCACAGATACATCAAAAGTATGATCTCAAATCTTCAAAAAAGAGGTCGAGGGAAACTAAGCAACAAGAGGAAACTACTCCCCAAAATATTCCCCCAGTATTAAATAAAGGAAAAGGGAAGTTGAACACTGACTCACCCAAAGTAAAATCATTCTTAAATAAGGAATGCAATAACTCTAAGGAACATACAAAAGAGAAGGCACCCATTCTAATAAAAATACTAGCAATAAAGAAAAAGAAATAGAGTTGGGAGGCTAGAAAAGGACCAGTCTGCATTCAATCTCGAGATGGAACTCAAGAAGGTAAATATCCTTGTTCCCCTAACTGAACTTCTAAAACAGCCCACGTATAAAGTTCAAGTCTCCCAGTTCATGCTTCTATACACCTTAGTAAAGACCCATGATTGCTTAAACCTTCAAGAAAAGAGACCAATGGTTGTGTTGAAGCCTTAGATTTCTGGTCCTCCAACATGGGGGATAACGACCTGGTCCAGACCTTAAAGACAACTCCTTTTCTGTTTGAAGTGGTGGATCTGATTGGGGATGATGGTTCCAGTTTCCTAGTGTGGTTTTTAAAATGAGAGTGAGTGGTTTTCAAGTGATTGTAGTAAGGATAGTGATAACTAAATAGCCTATTCTATCATGCAAATCTCTAGCTAACTTAATCTAATATAAACCTGGGTATTATGTACGATATGCGAGCTAAAAATATATCTATTTGAAATGTGATAATAAAGATCAATCATGCATTAAAAAGAGGTCATAAAGTGTAAAGATAATTTCTTTGACTAAATAGTTAGTCAAAGAAATGTATAAGCTATATCGCATATATCTCACGATTATATATGAAAATAAACAATTTGAGTTAGGCATCATACAGTAGTGCAATTAACGCTTAACAAAAAGAACATATCTCATACACAACTTATGAAAATGAAGTGTTATCACTAATTAAATAGAAACATAACTAATCATACAAGATATAAGTACCATATGTGTGAATTTCTACTCATTTGACTAACGACATAGGTCAACTCCTTTCGTTAGATCAAATTGTCTTCCAAGTATACAATAGTGCATCAACAAAGGAAAGTAGTCTGATATTTAAAATAAATGACCATGTTCCATAATTTCATCAAAGCATTCAGAAACTTACAGAAGTGCATTCTTTCAAAATGTTTTTGATAAAATTATGGACCCTTCTCTAAATGCATGAGAAGGGTATAAATACTATTCTAACTAATGTTCAAAAATAGATTATACAAAAATTTGAGGAGGTTTCAAAACAACCTTCCTCCTAACTAGTTAACTAACTCTAAAAATAAAAGTTACTTGATGAGAAGAGGTTATGATGATGACTTGGTGTCTCCTAGCTTCTCTTTTAAATCGCATATATCGGCCATCGGTTTGACTTGAGAAGGTGCCCCATACTATGTTTTGACCTGTCCTGTGAAAATAGCATCTTTGAGAAGTGGAAGCATCTGCTAAGTTGAATGGAGTGAGCAGTTGAGGGTCATGATTTGGCTGTGTGACTTGAAAAGGTATTGCCAAGACACCTCCCAGTTAGTGTTTGCTAACTTTGTGATCGCTTCCCTTTGAATTTCCTCTCTTTCCTTCCAGCTTTTATGCAAGTCACTTAAATCGGGCAGTATTTTCAGGTTGCCTTCTTTCACTCGGTTGGTGGCATACAAAGTGTGGTTTACCACTTTTACTATGTTCTTCGACACCCGAGCTACTCTTGCCAAGGCTAATTCATCTTGTTTGATCCTCGCATCCCAATCTATGAATAGAATGTCCTTATGTGTCTTCTCGATCTCCTACAGATTAGCCCTCCTTCCGCCTTCTGTTTCTTGCCACTCGATGAATTATGAGGTTCTTGTGTTTAGATCAGTAAATTTAGTTCTTTGGTCAATCGCCTTATCCGTTAGCTGGTCACTGGTGATCAGATAAGGAGCGATATGTGACATCTTTTGGAAAAGTTGTTCTTGTTGTTTTAGTATGAGGAAATTTAGCTCTAGTGCCTCTTTGATGAATTCATCGACAATAGGGACATATTCATATTTTGTCATGGTCTCTTGCAATTCTTGAACTTGTACATTCTTCGCAGAAATGTCTACTTCATGGCTTATCTTTAACACTTCCATATTCTATTGTAATTGAGTGATTTGTTCAGTAGCTTACTGGTTCACATTTTCTTTTTCAACTTGCAGGTGTTGTTCAAGTTGTGTTATCTTCTCATCCTTTTCCCTTAACAAAATAGATATCTCGGTAGCTTTATCCATGGTGGCAGTTGCATATGCCCCTTTAAACTGCAATAATATGGTCAAGTTTTCAGCTAGATTGAAAGGAATATCCTTCTAGACTATGTCCATCAACTCATTCCCAGGTGGGATCTCAGGTGTCTCTATCCTACTTCTTTTCCTATATCTCCTTACTACAACCTTGTGAAGTGGGTTGTAAAACACATATAAAGGAGGAATTTTATTCACCTTTAGGACAATTTATGATGTGGGAAAAGAAGGAATGATTTTTTTTTGCTGTGAACTTGTACCTTGCTCATCCATTGGCTCAGATTCTATAATTTTATGGGTATGCAGACGAGTGCGATATTTCATGGTTTCCTAGGCATATGTTGTTGTAGGAGTGTATTGTAATTGTTTATTGAATTGGTCCCAGTCCTACTCCAAACTGCTACTTTTGATCTCAAAACCGGTATCTTTATTTGGGTTGCTCATACCCTGCTTTTCAGCTAACCTCCTACTAGATTATGTTGTATTCGCGGTGTCTTGGGCCCTCCCAGTATCCAGTGCTTTCCCTATATCCACTTGAGACTCTATGCGAGAATTTGTTCCCTCGTTGTTGACAGTTACACTAGTCCTTGGTTTTTAACAAATGCAACAGAATTATTTCGAGCCTTTTGTTTCTAAATTCATGAAATCTTTCAAAATCTTCAGGAATGAGATTTTCCATTTCCCACTTGAACACTTGTTCAAAGGATTCAGTTGACTATAAAAGGTCTTCAAAATTATTAGCCTCATGGTTAAAGGGCTTGATCTTCACTACAATAGTAACGTTATGTGCTATTTTGTCTAGATAAAATTTCCTTTTCGACAAAGTGTGGAGCTTGAGGCTCTCTAGGCTTACTAACTCCTTGCTTGCATGGTTAAAATTTGCTAATGAAAAGGAACCGCATCAAATAGGAAAAGATGGCCACACTGACTTTTTGTTATCTTCTAGGGTCTTGGTCAAGCCTTTACCCACAATTTGGTGGGGTACTTCTCTTGCTAATAATTTATCAGAGACATATAAAGGGAGGACATGTGGGTCCATTGTACTGCGAAAAACCCTAATGTATGTAAAACATTCTTCAACAAAATACTTTCCCACTACGAGAATGTCTTTACCAAGTTCTTTGGAAAACCTCGGGGCTTTCTTATTAGAAATTAATTGATGCAATGGAAAAATAATGGCATGGCATATTTTATAAAAATGGGGTATATAATGGGATTTCAAAATCTGTTTATGGTAGAGATGGATAGGGTAGGGGTCCTACAATGTCCATTTCCAACCCATGGTTGGAAATTTAGTGTAGAAACAGATGGCATCCATGATGTAGCGACTGAAATAGAATAGAGGAAGGTTCTCTGTGGAGGAGGATCTCTTCTAACGATACTCGGAGATGGGAGTGGCTAGGTTATCTGATAGGATAGTGGCCCAATTCATAATGTGGGAACTGACACAGGCATCAATCAAAGGAATCCATTTAGTGGAAACCTTAGCATTGTTAGGTAATCCATATAACCTACATAACATAGCATCTGCATAGTTGTAGGGGTTTTCTAAGGAGGCTACAGGATACATATCCGTTTTGTCAAATTTGAACTTATTCTCAAGTACCTTCTAGCCCTAGATAATCTTGAAAGGTTATTCATTTTTTGTTGCAAAGTTGGCAAGGTATGAGTTGTCATATATGTCTTGAGGGTCAAGTATATGGTACATTTTCTTCAGGTCTTCAGCTTTGAATGACCCCATGAACTCCATCCTCAAGTTCCTGAATTTCCTATCTTCAATGTTGAGATTTTCCACCACCCACCTAATCATATCGGTATATGGGAGTATTTTCACTCTTGCTCCTATTCTGTGAAGGAAACAAAAGGCAGCATCTTTGAATTGGACTCCCTAAGGTTTTATTGAATCAGCCATTGTATTTATGACAGTAATTTTGGGATGCTCATACTCAAGCCTATTTTATATGACTTCCCATGATGTCACTCCCCGATCTGACCTACAAACTATATTAGAGAATATAGGAGACATTTATGATAGCTCAGACTTTCTAATGCTCTGTTTTTTATGCTTTTGCACCCGCTTCTGCAATGACATGTCTTTTGACGCTTCTCTGAAATGGAAGAGATATATCAACGCAAAAGATATAGGGAAATTAAGGCTGAAATCTCTCTGAAATGACTTTGAATCGTGGGAGGATTTTGAATGAGATATTCAGTGTTAACTAGCCATAACTTGAAACATCACTACTTCTCCTTGGGCTACTAAACATTAATTACCCTGTCAAATCGTTCATTATTATATTAAAACGCAGTAACTTCCCACTCTTGGTAATTTATTCATGCATCACATCTTTTAAAAGTTGTAATATAGCATTTCCTACATATAATGTGAAATGCGATTGCGAAAATCACAATATCATATTTCACAAATCGTTAAAGGATGACACAATGGCATGGATTACTTATTTGGGACTCTACGAAGTGCGATCACATGTTCTCAAGGTGTTCTGATCAAAATATCGTAGTGGGGGGTTTCATCCCATATCACAATTCTGTAGGTTTTAACCCCGTACAGAAATTACCTGCATACGAATTCTAAATCACAAGAAAAATAAAAATGCGATAGCATAACACATAAAACACGTATACACAGAGATATCCCACTGGATCCAAAACCGGGACTACCAGCTTGATTTTTCATTATGTTCCTTTCAATGTTACAATACATATTTATACATGCCGAAGCATCCAATACCATGGACCGAAAACCATCGCGTCCAAAACCATGGACCGAAAACCATCGCGTCCAAAAAACATGTGCGAAAATCATGCAAAAAGCCATAGGTGGCTCCGCCCAACCTAACATAGGGTCCAAAACCAAAATTTTCTGGGGCGCTGCCCCGGACCCCATAAAGTGGGGTTACGGGTACCCCTCAAACCCCATATTAACTATGTGGAAAGAATATAACACAACCCAACAATCTCCCACTTGTTGTTTTCTTTCCACAGGGGGGCACAGGAGATCTTAGT
>APFE030847083.1:56835-73392 GCA_000404065.3 Pinus taeda
GGGTTCGCCCAACCTAACATAGGGTCCAAAACCAAAATTTTCCGGGGCGTTGCCCCGGACCCCATAAAGTGGGGTTACATGTACCCCTCAAACCCTTTATTAACTATGTGGAAATAATATAACACAACCCAAAAAATTCAGGATTTACTTCAAAATTTTTATAATTATCACATGGGAAAAATGCAAAATGTGATTTGTGATAAAGATCCTAAACTTGGGTTGTTTTCTAAGAGCTTTCAAGGAAATTTATTAGAGTTAGGATTTATGTTTCGAAGACAAAAAAATTTAAAAAGGGTCCCCATTTATATGTCAAATATCAACTATTATTGGTATAAATGGGGGGGTTGTTACATAGTACAACAATTAGCGATTCACTTGGAGAACCAACTATCTCTTATTGATTGTTTGAAATTTCTAAAAACTTTGAAAATAAGAAGAGTTATAGGGATAATAATTACATGAGTTATAACCTAAACAGTATTCCTCTGAAATCATAATCACTCACTAAATCTATCTATTCACCTACTTTACTCTTGTAGTGATAAAAATACAGATGTTTGCATCAGTTAATTCTAATATTTTAAAGAGATATAATAGGTGCTTTCTACATATTAGTTTTTCGATTTTCTCATTTATCACTGATAGAGCCTCTTTTACCAGCAAGCATTCACAGCCTCGACAGGGTTACCTTTTAACCAACAATGATTCATTGTCCCATCCGAAGCAATTTTCAAAATTCAAAAAGATATTCATTTGCTTTTTCTTTTTCCTGAGGACCTTTCTTTTGTTTTCATGTAATTTTCTTTTGAAATTTAAAAGACATTGTCGAGGCTCGGTAACCCAAAACTGACAATACCATTCATCAGTTATAACTAAACTAAACAAGCTAGCTCTTGATGATACCCCTTGTCCTTTGATTGATTAGATCATTGGCTATTACCCCGTTTTGATATGCAGTTTTGGTAAATTCAATTTAATTATTCCCCTATGATCATGGTAAACAAGCTCGTGATGAGACTCATTATCTTTTAAGTTTTGTATATTCTAGAAATACACTTCAAAAAATAAAATTTTATCTGATGGGGTTAATCACTGACCTTTTTAAAGAGTTTTGGATGATAATGATAGAGTTTTGAGATACTCATCTGTAGAAAGTCCTTACTAGGTTAAATATTCTTTTCTTTGACTGATAATAAGAAATCTATACTTTATAAAGATAAGAGCTTGTTCATTGAACAAATGTTTTTAGCAAGGTCAAGTTTTTTTTCAAAGAAATAAGGTTCATTTTGATACTCAAATGTTCTAATAATTTCTTTAACTTTTCCTACTTATAGAAGCGAAAAATCAAAATATTATCAAAGAATTTATTTTGAGAAGCCAAAAGTAAATACTACATTAATGTTTATGTTCCTAAGAATCTTAAAGACAATATGATACAAAAATAGAAGAGGTTGTCTTTTAGGAAAAGTATTTTTTCAGAATTTTCCCATTGACGGGCAAGGATCCACTTTACCTGACAAGTCTTGCAACAAAAATGTTGATTGATCAATTTTCTCAATGATTTGGAATGGTACAAGCCACAATCTTTAGAACTTTGTATGCTTACCTTTTTCCTCATGTGATTTGTCCCATTTCCAAACCAAATCACCTACTTCAAAATTTTTATGAATGCCAGAGGTTGATCAAAAGAGGCTTTGACTAACTGTTGATGATGGGAAAGGGTAGCTTTAGCCTTTTCTCTTTCTTCTTTAAGTTTAAGGATCTGAAATTGTCTTGCTTGAAGAGAAGAGGAAGGATTTTCATTAATAAACTGCACTAGGGCGAGAGATGGGATTGTTATGTTTGTGGAGAGAACTTCTTCTTTTCCATAAACTAAAGCAAAAGGAGAAGAATCGGTTGAGGCCTTTTGTGTTATTCTATCTGCCCAAAGAGAAAATGTCAATGTTTTGTGCCAATTCCTATTATTTAGGTCTACAGTCCTCTTGATGATTCTTGTAGGGTTTTTTTTTCTCGACTAATCCATTACCTTCCAGATAATAGTTGGTTGAATACTTCAATTTTAAACCTCTTTTCACATAAAATTCTACCATAATATTTCCAGAAAAAATAAGATGCATTATCAAACATTAAAGTTGTGGGTAGGCCAAACCTGGTAATTATGTACTGATCAATAAAATTTGTACTACTTTATGTATTAGCTACCTTTAGTGGGATAGCCTCTACCCATTTTCTGAAATAATCAGTAGTTGTAAGGATGTACTTGTGCTACTTGGAAGAGTTAGGAACAATCTCACCAATTATTTCTAATCCCCATTATTCAAATGGTTGTTGGATATTGACTCGCTGCAAAGGGAATGTTGGTTTATTTTCTCTTCTGGCTACAGTCTGACAATTTTTTTCATTTTCTTGCATAGTCATGTGCATCCCTAAATAATGTTGGCCAATAATAACCTGCATGTAGGATTTTATGAGTTGTGGTGTTTCCTCGGAAATGACCTCTAGCTAGTCCATCATGTAACTCCTGCATAACCTTTTCATCTTCAGGTTTGTCAAGGCATCTTAATAACACTGAATCATAATTTTTTCTAAATAATACATCATCAACCAATTAATACTGATTTGATTTCAACCTTGAAGCATGTTTTGTTTTGTATTTGAGATGCATAGGAGCATATCCATTTTTCAAATAAAACTTCAAATCAACATATTGTGATTGTGCATCACTGAGGTTTACCTCTGATATTTGTACTTCATTACCTTGGTCTTCTTCTGTTGATAATTGGGAAGCTCCAATTAGCATCATGCAAAAACCTTGGCCCCTAACAATTTTAGTTGGTCATATTTCTACATCGTATTCTTGAAGTGCAATGACCCAATTGGCTCTTTTCTCCCCCACTTCTCTTTGATCAATAGTTGCCTTATTGCAAGGTAAGGTACTATTAATTTTGTATGATTTTTTAGGAGAAAAAGTCTGAAATGTTTCATGCTTTTAAAGACAGCAAAAGCTTGTTTCTCCAATAGCTGAGTAATTTAATTCAGCACCTTGTAAATTTGAACTGAAGAAATAAATAGGTGCTTCTATGTTTTGATCTTTTAGTTGTGTTAAAACTGTCACATATGATGTATCGGATGAAAAAGTGTACAAAACAAAAGGTTTGAGAAAGTATGGAGTGTTTAAAGAAGGAGCATTGATGATGGCCTTTTTTATTAACTCAAATGACTCTCTTTCATTTTTACCCCATTTGAAGACTGCATGTTTTCTTATCATTGATTGAAGGGGTAAAAAAATCTGTGAGAAATCTAGAACAAATCTTTTTACAAAATTAATCTGGCCTAGGAATGATTTCATGGACTTTTTGTTATGTGGGAGAGGAATATTTTCAATTTCTTGGATTCTATCAAGATCATTACAAATTCCTTTCTTGGACACTATGAACCCAAGAAGCTTTCCTTCTACTAAAGCAAAGTATGACTTTTTGGGATTCAAAGAAATACCATATTTCTTGCATATTTTAAGGATATGCTTTAGGTCATTCAAATGATCGTTTATGTTCCTAGAGTAGACTATGATGACATCTAGGTAAATAACAACTAATTTATCAATTAGACCTTTAAAAGCAATATCCATGGCGCGTTGGAATGTATCATCTATATTGATAAGTCCAAAAGGCATCTTTTGATAATCATATGTGCCCCACTTGGTCCTGAATGTCGTCTTTAACCTGTCATATGGATGTACAAGGATCTGAATGTATCCTGAAAATCCATCTAGAAAATACATTAACTCAGAACCCACAATTGATTGCAATATTTGCTCCATGGTAGGCAGAGGAAAGTTATCATTTTAACAAGTTCTATTCAAGTTTCTAAAATCAATACAAATGCTAATATCGCCATTCTTTTTTCTGACCAGAATCATATTTGATACCCATTTTGAGTGTCTAACAGGAAAGATTATTTTTTCTTTTAGAAGTTTGCTCAACTCATATTTGATTTGACTTTCAAGGTTTGGATGAATCTTTCTCAGCTTTTGTTGAACTAGTTTCTCATTAGAAGTCATTGGTATAGTATGTTGAATTACAGAGGAATAATAGGTCTTGAGATATGAATAATCCCAAGCAAAGACACTCTTATATGTTTTCAACAACTTGATGAATGGTATCCTTTCTTCCAGTGATAAACCAAGACCTAGGTTGACATTTTGAGGGTTTTCAGTTGTACCTAGGTTTACCACTTCAAATATCATAATAGAACTCTGAGTCTTGGAGTTGGTAATATTCTTAAATCTGTCTTTCAAATCATAAAGATCTTCCACTTTGACTACAGATTTCGGAATTGGGTTTTGATCTTGTTTATGGTTGATTTTCAAGTCATGCTCGTGTTCATCTATGATTTGTTCCTCATAAGATCCTTCTGATGTAAGGAAAATGATTATATCAGCATCATTATTAAACACTCTCCAATTTTTTACATTACCAGAAAAGGATGGTCTAAAAACTAACTATTTTGAAAATCTATCTGGATTAAATTCTTCTAAAGGTATAAGTATGGATGCTACATTGGCAAGTAAGCCAACACTTGCATTTTGTAATATTGGGACTAAAGAAATGTTAAAAGCAGTGAAATAAGAAGTAAGATTCTGGGCTAAAGATTGGTAATGTTTGAGATGCCTAGACACACAATGGATTGTGTTTCTTACCTATTTAATAACTATTTCCGAGTCTCCATATACTTGCAATTACCTATTTAATAACTATTTCCGAGTCTCCATATACTTGCAAATACTTGACATTAAGGCCAATGGCTTTGTACAGTGCTTGAACCAAAGCTTCATATTATGTGATATTGTTAGTGCATTGAAATTCAAACCTGCAGGCTAACATGGTTTTTTCTCCTTGCGGGTTGATTAAGATGCATCTTGCACTTGCACCATCTTCAGACTTGGAACCATCAAAATAAAGAGTCCAGAATAGTGAATTATTTACAACTTTATCAACTACATCTACACACTTGGAAGCATCTGTCTATGAAAAAAATTCTATCTGAGATATTACAACATTATCTGGAAAGGGAGATTTTTTAGCGTTAAAGGATTCCAATAATGACTCAGCCGAGTAGTCCAATAATGTTATTGGTGAAAGCTACATGTTCATTACTTCTCTTGAGATCAGTGGTTGTTTACTTCATGAATTTTTCACAGTCTATTCTAATTTGGTTTGGTTTACCATTGTGTGGCAACACATGTGAGACCAATTAGTTGCAAAGTATCTGTGCAACTTTTCAAACCAATCCCTACTTAGAATTAAACCATAAAATTCAGGGAAATCAGTAACTAGAATATCAATTATCTGCGAAATGTTTCGATTAGAGGAAAGCCTAATTGAAACTGATGCTATCTCCCAAAGTACCTCTACTTTAGTTTTCTCTAGTTGAACTATGTGTACAGTGGATTTTTTAGGTGTAATATTAAATTTGGTGCTCACAGTTCTTGGCATAATATTTGAAGAGGCTCCTGAATCAACAAGACAATTATGGGCATCTTTGTATAAATCTCAGAAGTAAGAAGAAAAGGAGGTGTATGAGAGATAGACCTATCACCTATCAAAACTAAATTTGAGGGATTTACTTTGTTTGAAGATGAAGGAGGTTTTCCCATATCATAAGTAGACAGAGTGACCACGACGGATGATAGAGGGGCTACAGGAACTGCTTTTAACTCTCTGAGTAGAATTTTTTGTTGTTGTTTGAGTTTAGTCAGCTCATGTAATGAAATAGTTTCCCTCATCTTTTTCATATCTTCGACTATTTTATATTATATTGTATCCGAGATCACTAATGTTTTAGAAGCAACTGGAGGATCTAGTGGAACAGAATCACTTTGAGTAGTCTTAGATTTCTTACTTACTATCTTCTCATTTATAGGAGTAGTAGTTTTTTGTTTCTAAATTTTTGTAGACATATCAGGAGAGTTTTTACTTCTTGTAGTTACTGGAATAGCTTTTGCTTCCTCTTCAGTTGGAAGAATGAAGTCCCACATTCTGTTTAATTCGACTTCTTCTTCAATTTCAGCTTCCTCTTCGATTGGGGAGTCTTCTTTAGTTTCCAGATCAAACTCAGCATTAGAAATAGTATTTGGTGGCTAAGGTGTAGAAGAAGAATTTATTTTAAATGAGCGAAACGGTTTCTTGGGAGCAGATGATTCCGCAACCTGTTTCTTGATTTCAACCATTTCATTAGACATGGTCTTTAACACTTTCTGAAGGCCTTCAAGGTTAAAAGGGTCCTTTGGAGTTTTCTTTTTTGAATCATCCTTGAATGTTACTTTCTTTGGTTTCCTTTCTTTTGTCTGTGACCTCTTTTCTAAAGCAATGATTCTTCTCTCTACAGATAGAGCTTCCTTCATGTTTCCTACAAGGGTAGCATTATTGGCTCTATCTACACAAATTGAAATATTAGAAGGGAGGGAGAATATGTACCATTCTATTTGTACATCGACTGCAGGTTTTGAGGCAGCTGGGATTTTGTTTAGTAACTTGTTAAATCTGGAGTTGAAGCCTTTGATCCTTTCATATGAATTTTATTTTAAGTTGGAAATATCATTGATTAAGGATGTTATATTCCTGTCATCACCAAATTTTGCAAGAAATACATCTTGAACGGTATCCCAATCTCTTATTGAACCTGTTGGAAGGGAAAAATACCAAGATCCAGGAGATCCTTGGAAAGTGTAAGGCAACAGTCTGATTACAACATCTTCATGTGAAACTCCATTAAGATTCATGGCCAGCATAAAGTTATTTAGATGTTCTTCAATAGGAAGAGCATCATCAGGATTGTACTTAAATAACCATTTTCTGGGTTTGTTGGGAGAGAATTTGGATTAGCAACCAGAACATCACCAGGATTTCTCCAAGGTTGAGCGTGTTTATTGGCCATAACTTGAGTCGAAGACTGAGAAGATGGGAAGGCCAGTCTAGAAGTTGGTATAGATGGCGAAGAAATTTCTACTAGGTTAGTACTACTAGTAGCAGTACTAGTTGAAGAGGTGGATTGTTGAGAAGAGGTGGATTGAGTAGAAGTGAATAGAGAAGTGAATGGATGGAAGGGTGATGTGATCTCGCTGAAATCTGATTCATATCTTGATGTCATAACTTTCTTATGTTGTGGAGGAATGGAAAACTACAAGGAGTTACTCTAACCATTTCACTTTGTAATCTAGTTAATACACCATTTTCTCGTAATAAGGAAGTGATACTTTCTTTAGAAGCTTCAGGCCTCTCTGGTTTCTTGGCAGAAATGGATATATGTTCCAATTTCTCTATCAAAGAGTGAACTTTGGGATAGTCGAGAGTGTAATCTAAAGGAGGTGGCTGTCTTACTACTTTGGGAGACGAGGGAGATGTTTCTACAACTTCAGATTCGAATCCAGAGATCTTGAACGAGATCTAGAAGGTGTAGAATTTATGGAGGGGTTTTGACTCTTATGAATGTTTTATGGTTGATCTTTAGGTTTATATTATATTCATAGTTAGATGGCCCTCCTTCTAGTGCCAAAATTTTGAAGCCTCATATTTCTGATGCTCCAACATGGGGGATAACCACCCGGTCTGGACCTTAAAGACATCTCCTTTTTCGTTTGAAGCGGTGGCTCCGACTAGGAATGATGGGACTAGTTTCCCAGTGTGGGTTTTAAAATGAGAGTGGATGGTTTTCAAGCGATCCCAGTAAGGATAGTGATAAATAAATTGTCTATTATATCATGCAAATATCTAGCTAACTTAATTTAATATAAACCCAGGTATTTTGTGCGATATGCGATCTAAAAAGATACCCATTTGACATGTATAATAAAGATCAATCACGCATTAAACGGAGGTGATAACGTGTAAAGATAACTTCTTTGAATAAATAGTTAGTCAAAGAAATGTATAAACTATATCACCTATATCTCATGATTATATATGAAAATAAAAAATTTTAGCTAAGCATCATGCAGTAGTGCAAATAATGCTTAACAGAAAGAACATATTTCATATACAATTCATGAAAATGGTGTTATCACTAATTAAACAAAAACAAAACTAATCATACAAGATAAAGTACCATATGTGTGAAGTTATTCTCATTTGAATAATGACATAGGTCAACTCCTTTCTTCAGATCAAATTATCTTCTAATTATACAATAGTGCATCAACAAAGGAAAGTTGTCTAATATTTAAAAGAAATGACCATGTTCCATAATTTCATCAAAGCATTCACAAACTTACAAAAGTGCATTCTTTGCAAATGCTTTTGATCAAATTCTGGACCCTTCTCTAAATGCATGAGAAGGATATAAATACTATTCTAACTAATGTTCAAAAATAGATTATACAAATATTTGAGGAGCTTTCAAAACAACCTTCCTCCTAACTATTTAACTAACTCTAAAAATAAAAGTGACTTGATGCGTAGAGGTTATGATAATGACTTGCTGTTTACTAGTTTCTCTTTTAAATCACATATATCAACAATCAGTTTAACTTGAGGAGGTGCCCCAAACTGTATTCTGACCTGTCTTGCGAAAATAGCATCTATGAGAGGTGGAATCATCCGCTAAGTTGAATGGAGTGAAAAGTTGAGGGTCATGATTTGGTTGTGTGGCTTGACAAGGTATTGCCAATACACCTCCTAGTCAGTCTTTGGTAACTTTACGATCACTTCCCTTTGGATTTCCGCTCTTTCCTTCCAACTTTTATGCAAGTCATTTAAATCGAGCAGTATTTTCGAGTTTCCTTCTTTCACCATCTTGGTGGCATACAAAGTGTGGTTTACCGCTTTTATTATGTTCTTCAACACCCTGACTGCTCTTGCCATCGCTAATTCAGCTTGTTTGATCCTCACATCCCAATCCGTGAATAGAATGTCCTTACATGTCTCCTCGATCTCAGGCAGATTAGCCCTCCTTCCCTCTTTTGTTTCTTGCCACTCGATGAATTTTGAGATTCTTGTGTTTAGATCAGTAAATTCAGTTCTTTGGTCAATTGCCTTATCTATTAGCAAGTCATTGGTGATCAGATAAAGAGCGATATGTGACATCTTTTGGCAAAATTGTTCTTTCTATTTTAGTAGGAGGGAATTTAGCTCTAGTGCCTCTTTGATGAATTCCTCAACAGTAGGGACATATTCATATTTTTCCATGGCCTCTTGCAATTCTTGAAATTGCATGTTCTTCGTAGAAATGTCTGCTTCATGGCTTATCTTTAACACTTCCATATTTTGTTGTAATTGAGCGATTTTTTCAGCAGCTTGTTGGTTCACATTTGCTTTTCCAAGTTGCAAGTGTTGCTCGAGCTACGCTATCTTCTCATCTTTTTCCCTTAACAAAATAGATATCTTGGTAGCTTTATGCATGGTGGCAGTTGCATATGTCCCTGTAAACTGCGACAGTATGATCAAGTTTTTAGCTAGATTGGAAGGAATATCCTTCCAAACTATGTCCATTGGCTCATTCCCAGGTGGGATCTCAGGTGTCTCTATCCTCCTTCTTTTCCTTTGTCTCCTTACTACAACCTTGTGAATTGATTTGTCAAACACATCTAAAGGAGGAATTTTAGTAACTTTTAGGACAATTTCTGATGTGGGAAAAGAAGGAATGATTTTTGTCTGTTGCAAACTTGTCCCTTGCTCATCCATCAACTCAGATTCTGTAATTTTTCTAGGTATGTAGAGGAGTGTGATATTTTGTTGTTCCCTGGGCATCTATTGTCTTTGGAGTGTCCTGTAGTTTTTTATTGAATTCGTCCCACTCCTACTCCAAAATCCTTCTTTTAATCTCAGAACCGGTATGTTTAGTTGGGTTGCTCATACCCTGCTTTCCGGCTAACCTCTTGTTAGATTTCACTATATTCTCGGTGTCTTGGGCCCTCCCTATGTCGAGTGCTTTCCCTGTATCCACTTGAGACTCTATGCGAGAATTTGGTCCCTCGCAGTTGACAGACACAATGGGTGTAGGTTTGTCCTCAGTTTTTAACAAATGCTGCTAAATTATTTCAAGCCTTTTGTTTTTGAATTCCTTAAAACTTTCAAAATCTTCAGGACTCAGATTTTCCCTTCCCCACTCAAATGCTTGTTCGAAGGATTCTGTTGACTGTAAAAGGTCTTCAGAATTATTAGCCTCACGGTTAAAGGGCTTGATTTTCTCTGCAATAGTAATGTTATGTGCTATTTAATGAGCCCCAAAAATGGATAATTATATGGGCTCATTCAACCTCCTAATTCAACTTAATCCACCATTCTCATTAGTTTATTGCATGTTTTTTACTATATTTATGCTAATAGAGTGAATTGGGTTAGTCATTATGCCAACAAGTCTAATGTGTGCTTTGTGTAGTCTTTTTGGTCAATTTGGAGACAAAATCAAAGGTTTAAATGAGCACTTCACAGCCAAATTTGTGGAGAGGATTTTTAGGAAGGTGTCCCCTTAATTTATGGGCCCTTAACTCAAATTCTCCACCATCATCTCAGAGTTCAAGAGCCACCAAATCAATTACCACAAGGGCAGTCGAGCAAGTCAAGTAGGACTGTTGTTAACTGCAAGTTTTGGGCAATCGAGTCCCTAAAGGAGGAGGGTTGTTGGGGTCCTCAATTTGTATAAATAAGAAGGCTTAGGGCCTCATTTTGGGGTTAGCCAGTAGTTATTCACTTTGTAGGCAGAAGTTAGCTAGTTTGTAGTTCAATTTTAGTCAGTAGATTAGCTTTGTATTTCAGCACCTTTTCAAGCTTTCCCTTGTGGACAGTTTTTGATGTAACTCTTCTTTTCTTGCTCAATAAAGATGAATCCAGCTTTGCACCAGCTCTAATCTCTCTTAGGAGGCTGTAGCTCTTGGGGTTGGGCCCATCTCAAGTGCCCAGTACCTCCTTTGTTTACTTTCATGTGTCTTTGTTGCATTCTTAGAATAAAATTTGCTATTTAGATTTAAATATTGCTTTGTTATTTACATTGCTTTTGATGATTAAAGTAGCTTTTCATTTTCAGATTTGTTCGATAAGTCAATAACTAGGAAAAAAGCTTCAGAAAAGGGTCAACACTTTCGGTTTCACCTCTTCCTTATTGGATCAGGGGCTAGAATTGAAGTAACCATGTTGTCCCAAACAAAAACACTAGTTTGCTTTACCATGCAATACTTAGTGTACTATTTCCATTTGCAGAAGTTGGTTATGGGTTCAAATCTCTGAAATGTTTCATTGCATAGTTGATATATATGGTTCTCTTTCAAATAAAGTTGTTTTTCATTCACGTTATTGTTAGTTAGATTAGATTAGCTAGGGTTTCGATTACTTGCAAGACTTTGTTGATTCAATTGAATGTACACAGTGCAGGGCATCTCTACCACTCTTTCATCCACCTAAGCTTCATCAGAGCCATCTTCTCCACCTCCTAGCTAGGTTCCTCATCTCACATTTGTCCTCTTGCCCACGTAACCCTACCTTTTTGTGCAATCATTGTTTCAGCCTTCTTTGAGCCAATTCAGCCTTTTACACCTTCTCACCACTCCACCCACCAGTCCCTAGGCCACTTCAGACCCCTAACCTACCTCCACATCCATTCATGCATCTTCCCTCACTCACCCATCCTCTAAAATCCAATTTTTAAACATCCTGTAGAAATTTCTCAACATCCTATAGAAATTCATGAACATCCTGTAGAACCCTTGCAGACTTCTTGTAGAAGCTCATGAATGAGGTTTCTTGAAGGAAAAACTCTATGAAACTCTTAGGAAGGGTGCTAGGGTCCCCTTAGGCCCTCTCTAAACCTTCCTGACCTCTTCCAAGCATTTCCTCTTGTCGATCCACCTCTGCACAGTCAAACGCCAGTTAAAAGCACATGCATAATAATCCTACAAAATCATTCAAAAATACACAAAGATGTTTTCTTTAGATTTCATTATAAAAGTAGCTTAGACACATGCATTTTACCTTTTGAAGTCAATGGCATCTCATTCAATAGCTTGCATCTTCCTTCTTGCATCAGTAGGACTAGCTGGTAGAATTAGGGTTTGCTAGGGTTTGCGTTTCTTTTTGGCTTTTAGTTTCTTTCCGCAAGTAGATTAGCTTCCTTTGAGTTAGCTTTCATCCATCAGTTAAAAAGCTTCTTCTAAGAGCTCATAGAAGTTGGCTTAAGCTCCTAGCGGACTTGTGCTAGCTAACCAAGTGACCGCTGCGGCAAGAGCTAGTACTTGTGCATACAACACCGTCGCTTCCAAGTTTGTTACGAACTACCAGGTTGATAAAATTAAAGAAGGGAGTCCCAGGAGTTGCAGCATTATTGTTGCAATACTGGGGCCCACCATCTTTTTGGCACTGTTGCCGGGAAAGCGTCAAAGTATTGGTGATTGTTGCTTTTCTTATATTTTCTCCTACAACCTTCTACTAAGTAGTTTATTTCATTTCCATTCTGCAATTTCATTTCTGCAAAAGTAGAGTAGACATTATCTGCTTTCATAGATTAGCATTTCAATTCCACAATTTTGATTCTGCAAGTGTATATTAGCATTTCAATTCCGCAATTTCAATTTTGCAAGCGTAGACTAGCATTTCATTCTTACAATTTCATTTGAGAAAAATAGATTAGTCCTTTCCTGCTTTCATTTCAATTCCGCATTTTCATTTCAGCAAGATAGTTAGTTGTAGTTCAATCTATTTTAGTTTTGTAGGTATAAGCAGAAAAAAACAAAAATCAACAAAAATGATTTCTTTTCATGCCTTGTAGGAGTAGAGATAAGTTAGAAAAATGATTGCACAACACCCCCACTGCTTCACACAGCCAACATTCTTTCTTCTTCGATGGTTGTGATTAAGGAACCCTTAGGTGGACAACAAGACATATTTGAAGAACCTCTAGGGGAGAAGAAGAAGAAAACATTCCTCTGGAGAAAATGGCTACAAGCATAAATGTTTGGAGCAGTACCTTATCTAGAAATGAATTTTCAAATCAGATGGAAGATTTCAAGAGCGATATGAGGCAATTTCTTGCCATGCAACTAGATACCTTGCAGATCCAAAGGAAGCAAGAGGAAGCTAAAAGGGCTTTGGCCATCTTTTGTCCCAGGTGCACTAGAAAGCATCCTAGGAACGAATGTCCATTGTACTCCATAGAAGTGTGTTTTGTCTGTGAAGAATACCATCCTACAAATCAGTGCCCTTCCTTGCCCTGGACTTAAAGCTGCATATCAAAGGCCAAAGAAGTCACTGAACCACTCTATTTCATGAACCCAAAGAGGTCACATGGACCCATACCTTACCAGTAGGAACTGCAAGGGACATCTGAGACCTATTACAACCCCTATCAAGCCACTTCCATGCCTTCTTGGGGTCCCCCTGCTCATCCTTCCTGGTCCACACCCCCTCCTTGGTTGTACCCTCCTCCTTGTTCCTTCACAGATCCATATTATGCTCCTCCAGTTGCTCATTCATTTCACTCTTATGCTTAGCCACAACCTCAGTGGAATGCACCTCATCAAGGGTGGAGGCCCCAGTACAACTCTCCTCTCACTCCTTTGCCTCCACCACCTGCCCAACCACAACCTCATCCACATCCATCTCAAAAATACACCTCCACTCAACTATCCATGCCACCATTTCCAAACCTGCACATTGGAATAGCTCAACCCAATTGCAAATCTGAGGCACAACATGTCCAAATGACTCCTCTTGAGCTCAATGATCTTCACCATAGCTCAAGAAGAGTATTGCCAAACAGAGATTATATTGACAACATTGAAGGAGCAAATGCAAAAGAAGATTCAAAAGAAAATATCAAAGAACCATGGGCTGCACTTGATGAAGAGAAGGCATCAAAATTAGAGATCGAGAGAGTTCCCTCATGGTTACCATCAAATCTTCCATGTATTCAAGAGAAAGATCAACAAAAAGAGGAAGATGAGAAGGTCATGATAGAAGAAGATATGGAGAATGATTCAGATCAGCAAAAGGACCAAGGATATCAGAGCTCTATTGAGGTATGGTTTCAGACAGTCACTAAGTTGCAACAATACTCTCTTCTTCAGCTATGCCTGATCCCTTCAAAGTCAAATCATTTGGTCTTTGAAATCCAGACAGCTGTCAAAGCATGCATTTTGAGCCTCCACATCATTTTGTCTCTAATCTCGATGTGCACATGGCTCCATTGGAAGTATTCTTATACTTGAGAACTATTTTGTTTTTCAACTAGGGTAGGGTAGAAAAAAAAATATGAAAAAAAGAGGAAAATAAAGATATAAGGTGAAAACCTCCTCGGAGGCGCCTCAGATCAGCTCATTGATTGAAAACTCCCATGAGGCGGTCATTGGGTTGGAAAAAAGAGAAAAGAAAAAAGAATAAGATCTGAAACCTCTCTTAGAGGCGCCTAGGGCAGGTAATTAGGGTGAAAACCTCCATGAGGCGCTCTAGTTGTTTTCAACAAAAAAAAAGAAAGAAAAAAAGAAGAAAAGAGAAAAAGAAAAAGTAAATCTAATTTCCATTGAATACTTGCAGGTTGCAAGAAGGACATTGCAGGTTAGGAGGGTCACTCAAAATAGAGACAGAGGAAGTTATGGGCTTTCTATAGGAAGCTACAGGAATTTCTACAGGAAGGTTCTATATTTCTACAGGAAACATCCTGTAGAACCTTTAGGTGAGCCATATTCGATTTTGGAAGGGAATCTAAAGCTTGGAATGTATTGGTTAGGCCTGCAAGCATCCATGTTTCCATCCCTCACCCTTTTCCATCATTTTTTCCACCTCATTGTACTTCTTTTATGCGAACTGTGTTTTCTACAGGAAGTTCTGTGTCTTCTATAGGAAGCTTACAAAAAAGCACAATTGATCTCCGAAGAGGACTCGAAGGCTGAGAATATATCCATAAGGCCTGCACACATCCATGTTTCCATCCCTCACCTTTCTCCATCATTTTTTTCATCTCATTATGCTTCCTTCCTAAAAACTGTGTATTCTACAAGAAGTTCCTGTAGAAATTAAAGGAAGCTAGAAATGGATTTCAAAAAGGCAACTTGGCGAACATGATAGCTTCCTAAAGGGTTCAAAAGTCCTCCTACAATATTCAAACTCCTCCTCCATCATCTCCATGCCTGCATCACAGCCCAAGCTCAGTTTTTCTTTCCGTGCAAAAAATTGCAGAATGCCTTGAAACAAAAATACCTAGTGCTAAAATTTGTTTTTTTTCATAACTTACAAACCATGCATCCATTTACAAAACCGTTTTATAAGGAGTTGTATAGGGATGATGGAAACATACCCATGCAATTTCAGCCAATTC
This sequence comes from Pinus taeda, assembly GCA_000404065.3. Taxonomy (NCBI): domain Eukaryota; kingdom Viridiplantae; phylum Streptophyta; class Pinopsida; order Pinales; family Pinaceae; genus Pinus; species Pinus taeda. The sequence continues at coordinate 72,133 of APFE030847083.1, forward strand.
CAGTGCACGGTTTCCAAGAAATCTGCCTCCATCATCATCATCCATTTATGCATTTTCTCGATATCCGTGCATCCATTTCAAAACTTGTTTCATGGGGAGATGAATATGAGTGATAGTAACCTACCCAAGAAGTTTCAATCGATTCCGACACATGGTTTCCGAGAAATCGATCTCTGTAATCTTCAACCATTTTCCATTTTTCTCGAAATCTGTGCATCCATTGATCGCAATTTTGCTATGGGAGGTGCATTATGATGATAGGTACATGCTCAGCAAGTTTCAGATCGATCCGGTCTATCGTTCGGGAGATATGGCGAAAACAAGTTTCTGCCCTGTGAAAATTCAACATCATCAGCTTGAGGGTGCAGATCTAAACGTGAAAACAAATTCCTGCAGTGTAGATCTGACCAGAGGACACCTGCACAAGGAAAACAGCCATGAATCAGCAACCAAGCCATCATGAACCCACAGAAACACATGCAACAGCAAAAAGCACCTCACAGCAGCCACATTCGACTTCAAGGTACGTGACTAAACCTCGTTCCTCTGATTGCATGAATGTAATTTTGAAACTGCATGAGCAATGAGATGGTGGTGATTAAAAAAATTGGTGGCCAGCTAACTGGCCACCCTCATCCAGTTCTCTAGCGCTTAGCCATAAATCATGCAGCATGCATGTACAGGTAACTCACGTGAAATAAAAAAACAGGTAGTGGTGACTATTTATGCTTCAACATGATTGATGGACGTGATTACAGGCAGAGAACAAACATCTAAACACTGCAGTGGGGACCAAAAGTCTGCATGAGGCCATCATGCAGTTGCCAGGTCACCCTCCGTTAATGGAAATCTCCATAAAACAGCTGATCAAACTCTCACCTCTGTTGTTTACATTTTATCATCATGCTTGCAGCTACAACAAGCTCCATACCAGCTCCATAGCAGCAAACCAAGCTTTCTCGACCATTTTTTAAACCCTCATGCTTATCGGCGTTCTACAGGAAGACATTCTACAAGAAAGTACAGCAAAGCCTTCCAGAGCAGAAAAGCCCAAGTTTCTATTCATCAAATTTGGAGCTTTGTAGGGATTTACAGGGTAAGTTCCTTAGACAGAACACCAGAAGGACACCGCTCACAAACAGATCACAGATCAATACACCAGTATTTTGACGTGGTTAAAACCCTCAGAGAGGGAAACAGTCCACGGCCTGCGCCAACGTGGCTACTACAGGCCATTTATTAATAAAGAATGAAAATTTA
>APFE030847092.1:0-12313 GCA_000404065.3 Pinus taeda
GCAATGGAGGGAAGTTACTAGGTCCTCCTTCAAAGGGATAAAGCCCTCCTTCAAAGGGATAGCTCCTCTCATCAAGGGATTAGCTCCTTTTATTTTGGGATGCATGAACCACCTTGGAGCGAACAATCCATGTTAAAATTCCTTCTAGAATCATTTAGAATTAACCCAAAGTGAGTTTTTTAGAATAATCTTGCGCCTTTTTTACTTTCACAGGGGTCCGCACCCACCCCTTTACAGACAGAGCGGGCAGATCCGCAGGTAACATGAACAAAGGGTGCGGGACCGCAGGTAACAGTGAGAGAAAGTGCAGAACCAGAGCTTTATTGATTTTTAATGTCTTTCTCTCATTTTCAAAGCTTGACATCAAGAGCTGAGGTCTGAGACTTGCTTAGGAGGACAGTATAAGTGATGATAGACCCATACTGACTGCAATTAGTCATGGTGACGATATTTTTGTGTAACATTATGGAGTCATCTTTCAACTCTTTTCTAACTCTCTAAACATGAAAAGAATGCCGAGTTATTACTCTCGACTCGCTAAACGTAAATGAGAGGCAGTCATCTTTAAACTCTTTTCCGACTGTGTAAAGATGAAAAGATCGTTGGACCTTTGTCATTTCAGGTTCGTTAACGATTACGAAGCGACGTGGTTTCAATCGCGTTTTTACTTTTTTAGGTCGAAATCACTAATCATGAAAATTACTCCTCGATCGTAATGATCGGGCAGTTCTTTCGAGCATTGTTTTATACTTTTTCGGGCTTGAGAGACACAACGTTACGAAAAAGGACACCCTTGGAGTTTACTATTCTGCTATCTTTTCAAACTCTCTAAACATGAAAAGACGCCGAGTTCTTCCTTTGTTAGACTCGTTAAAACTTAATGACATCGGATTCCGTCGAAATGACGCCTTTCAAGCATATGCTATCCCCGTCAAGCTTGTCATCAAAAATAACCGGGGTACTCGCCAGAAATGGTGGAGAAAATGGAACCAGAATTATTGTCATGTCGGCAGTATGTCGCTCTTGAACATGGCACTTGTCTGCATTCGTGTCTGGGTGGGGACATCTCATCTCATTTTTCACTTGCCTCCGTGGATTTGGGTGATCCTGTTTGACCTATCATCTGCTTGTTGCCTTGTCACCATGACCTCTGATCATTTGATGTCAAATACTGCCAAGTCCACTGTCATGCCGCCGATATGTTCAAGAGAAGTTGACCTCTGCAGAATAATCAACCTCCCTCTGATAACTCGCATAATCCTGATTCACAAAACATATTATCCTCCTTTGTCTCGCGTCGATGATGTGGGAAACACTATGGCCCACCTTAGATCAAGGTCGCTTCCTGTCGACTTCAGCTCATTATCCAGGAAGTTGACCTAGAGACTCCCTTCAGGTGCCTTGGAGCTTGCATGCCTCAATGGCAGTTTCTTCGTGTTCGACATGAGGTTTTCATCATTGGCCTCCGATTGAATGATTTTATGGGTGTTCTACGCTGGCTCACTTATTCGCACGCCGTAGATTGTACCTATAGTACCTTGAGGGCCATTGTCATTATTGGTGGTACCTCTTGCATCTGTTAACAGTTTTCATCATTGACTGGTAATCAGACGATGTTCCTGCATGTTCGACTTCGACTCCCAAATTCGCATGCTTGAACTTGTACTTTGCTCGGGTCGAGATGGAGCACAAGACCCTAGATTTTTTCTGTTAGGATCCAGGTTGCGATTTTGTGGATTATTATGATTATTACATGACTCTTTCACTGGATGGCTGCAACCATGCTTGAGTCTATTTATCGATCCTCATTGGATGGCTGTGTCCATACCTTGGATCTAGATTTTTATGTACTCTGCTATAGATGGCTCTGCCCATACCACATATATCATATACTTGAGATATCAGTTGTACTTCTCCAAGTAGGTTTTTTGGCGGCCATGTTTTCGATTGGACATGTTCTTGTAAAGCATTTCACCCCTCTCTCTCTCTCGGGCCTCATGCTTTAGGGGGCATCTGTTACACAGCAATTTGTCACCGTCCTTGTTACCCCTTCTCCTGCACCTTGGAGGACTCATTCTGGGACCTCTGAGAAGGGACATGACTTGGAAACACTTGCATTGTATTCCCCTGAGTATGAACTTCATTTGCCCTGAAGACATCTCTAGCAAAAAACCCATAAAAACAACCCTTTTTCCATTGGCACAGTTTCATTGTGCATCACTCGTGCCAATGGGGGAAATCCTCCAAAGAGGGCGCGCTAGTTGGCGCTCTGTCACAGAGTCGCACTCGCACCAGCCAAAATGGGTAGTGTTTTAACAAACCAACAGCCGAAGATTCATCCTAACCCACTCCTGAACTGAATCTATCTTGAGTTGGTTTGGTTTGGCTTCGAATCTCCATAGAGGGGAAGTGGTTTGCCACCTCTCATGGAAGCTTCCTTTAGTGATAAAGCCAATCCCCATGAAATAATTGTGGATGATCCTAACCCCTCCTCCTCCTATCTATAAAAAGCTTGTCCTTTTGCTTAGGCAAGCTAGTTCCAAAGATTGGAAATTGTCAAGTTCAATGCTACAAGAAGCCTTCCTTCATTCCCATAAGGCTAAATCTAATAAGGAGATCCTTTGTCCAAATAACCAAGGAGAGGAGAGTCTTGTTCCCATTCCCAACAAAGCTTTGTAAGACATGTGTTGTTGATCACCCAGCCAAAGGAGGATTTCAACGTCATAACTATGGTTGTTAGTTCTTCTTTGTTTATTATTAATAGAACGACTAATTGTATGGTTCCACTCTTATTGTTCTTTGTAATGATGATGAGTTATATCCTTTCTGACTGATATATAGTTGCATCTATTGGATTTTATGCTTTTGTTTGTGTCGTTCTTTGTATGTGCAGGTGTCCATTCACGGAGATCGTGGGGATCGTGACCATCTGGAGAAAAGGAACGGGAGCGTCAGCTCTTCTACAAGCACTAGCGTTGGAATCCAGGTAGGCCCTCATCGTTGTTCTTTAATTTGCAATTAGGAACTTGCGTGGTAGCGTTTTATGATTGTTGCTAGACCCAATTTGGGATAGTAGGGATTGCCTCTATCCGCAGGGGGGATTTACCTCCACAACAGGATTATACCTTTTTGGCTACCTTCTTTCTCGAACTGATATTCTCACACCTAAAGTTTGTGGCTCTTCATCTTCTGATTCCTCCTCTACTGTAGAGTCTGATTCTTCCTCCTTTAGCTCAAACTCTATCTTCTCAGGTTCCTTTGGTTGGAATTCGTGTTTAGTAACATCTTTCACCTATTTGAACACCACATCTCGACCGTACACAACCTTCCTTGTTACTGGGTTACAAAGCTTATAACCCTTTAAACCATCCTTATACCCAATAAAGATGCACTTTTCAGATTTACTATCCAACTTGGTTTGTTTCTCCTTTGGAACATGTACATATGCATTACATCCAAATACCCTCAGATGTGAAAGAGAGGGTTTCTTACCAGTCCCTGCCTCTTTTGGAGTCTTATCCTCCAACGCTGATAAAGGTGATCTATTGACCAGGTAACATGCTGTCTCCACTGCCTCTGCCTAGAATTCCTGTCCTAACCTGGCACCACTGAGCATGCTTCTTGCCCTTTCCATCAATGTCTTGTTCATTCTTTCTGCAACTCCATTATGTTGAGGTGTATATGGAGTAGTCTTCTACCATGATATACCACACTTCTTACAAAATTCATCAAATTCCTTACTACAAAACTCTCCACTGTTATCTGTCCTCAACACCTTTATCTTCTTCTTTGTCTGGTTTTCCACTAGAGCCTTAAATTCTTTAAACCTATCAAATAATTCAGATTTCTTCTTAAGGAAATATATCCATGTATTCCTTGAGAAGTCATCTATAAATGATGCATAGTACATAGACTTACCCATTGATGGAACCTTCATAGGTCCAAACACATCACTATGCACAAGATCTAGTATTTGTTTCGCCCTCTTACCACCAGAGTGGAAACTCACCCGATTATGCATCCCATATACACAATTTTCACATAAATCAAAATCTAGAGAGCTATTACTCATACCTTCTACCATACCTTTACCATGAATTATTCGAAGGCCCTTCTCTCCAATATGTCCAAGCCTTTGATGCCATAGCATGGTCTTCTCTCCAAAGACCACTAGATTTTCTGCTCCACTTTCAGGAACCATGGAAATGTTTCACCCATCAACAACAGTGCTACATTGCACCTTGTACAGAGTTCCAATTCGAACTTCCCACATCAATACCAGTGCCCCCTGAACCATATTGTAGGTATCCTTCTTGAACACTGTTTTTACACCTGCATCATCCAACTTTCTTACAGAAAGCAGATTTTTGGCTAATGAAGGAATATGCAGAACACCCAGAAATGTTCTAACCCTTCCACCTTGCAACTTCAACTTTACTTTTCCATGACCAACGATTCTAGCCTTCTTGTCATCCCCCAAGAAGACATCACCACCATCATATTTCTCATACTCGTAGAACCACTCTCTATGGGGAGTGAAGTGAAAGGATGCACCTAAGTCAATCAACCATGCCTCATGATCTACATGTGTAGTTGAAGAAGCCAAGTACACATCCCCACCTTCATCTGAGGTGGTTTTCGCCTCTACAGAAGGAGCATCATCAAATCCCTTTCCTTTATCAATAGCTTTAGATTTACAGTCCCTTTTGTAGTGCCCTTCCTTTCCACATTTCCATAACACCACCTTTATAGGTTTTCCTAGCGATTTAGATCTCCCTCTAGATTTAGATCTCCCACTCGATGACTTATTTTTGTTTTTGTTCTAGGACCGTCCTTGTACAGACAAGGCATCACCATTCTGGCTCTCCATTTTTTTCCATCTCATCGCCTCCATCAACAAGGATGAGACTATTTCATCAAATTGCAAGGTAGTTGCATTGCTACCTATTGCAATAACCAGACTATCCCATGAATCTGGTAGAGAACACAACAAACTAATGCACTTATCTTCATCTGAAATTTTGATATCAACAGATGATAACTGACTTACCACAGTATTAAACGCATTCAGATGCTATGTCATTGAGTCTCCATCTTTCATCCTCAGGTTATACATCTTTTTCCATTGGAATAGTTTATTCATCAGAGACTTAGATCGGTACAAAGTGTTAGAGCCTAAATCTGCCTTAGGCTGAAGGAAGGCAAAATTAAGGGTAACCACAAACCATGCTTACTTTGGTAGCTAGCCCTACCAGAACAGGAGAGGGCTCTCTCTGTGTCACGCTCAGTGAATAGATAAACAATATGGTCTGAAATGAATTACAGTGAAATATTGATTTTAGGCTAGGTAAATAAATATGGAAACAAGAAGCAATTTTGTATAAATGACTGAGTTTTTGGGTTGTATGGGACAAAGAACAGCATGAGCAGAAAGATTTAATCAAAGGCACAGAGTATTTCATAAGGCGAGATAGGCATGAGGTTTTAGCAAGCAAGTTTGAAATAACATGGGATGAAAAGACTGTTTAAGAAGCTGAAAAGGGCATTAACCAATGAATCCTTTTCAGGCAGAAGAAGACACACAAAGTTTGAACACTTTCTCAAGGCAGAGCAAGAAATGAATTCTACCTTTCTTACTATAAAATCATTCAACTCAAAACGATTAAGAATGAATTGTGAACATAACAAAAACATATGAAACATAAAGAAGAAACACATGCTAAACCCATACCGCAAGAATCCTACAAATCAAAGCTGCACCATTTAATTATTTCTCTGTCAAAACTGTACAGTAATAGCGCTGGTTTTTTTTTCCTCCCACACATTTCCAGAACTCCTCCCCCCTACAAATGATTTTCCAGTACAATAAATAATCTTTCTACGAGAAAAATGGATCGACCCAGAATAAGGAATCATTTAATCATCACTGACAAAACCGAAACTGAAGAGCCAGCCACCTGTTCTAAAAAGGGGCAGCGTTACATTTTCCAATCAAAAGACCAATGGAGAGGCGGAATCTGTAGCTGTAAATCCTTTGAAGCATAACTAAAGTCAAAAGTAGGTAGTCGAATCCTATTCCTTGGCTAAATTTTGAGCCTAGAATCGTGTAGTTGTTGATTTTAGGCCAAAAAAGCTCTACTTCATGAATGCCACTTGGCACATTCCCGCACAACTGCTCTCAAATTTCTGGAGATGTGTTTGCCACTTTACAGACAGGAAAAGGTCTCCACTATTTTAATGCTAACATCTAGATCAAATCTGCCACATATTAAATTTGAAAGCCTCCCCGCAGGAAGAGTTTATTTTTCTCAAATCAACGTACATTACAGTCAATTACATATGCAAAGAGAACCAATTAATTTGTAAAAACACAGTTTCATCATATTTGTCCTGTAGTGCCTGTGAGCACACTGATTCTGCCAATCTTCTCCATAGACACTGTAAAATCTGAGAAGAACATCGAGCCCTGCGATTCTATATTGACAAACGCTTGTACCTCATTGTTGGTCAGAAGTGCGGCATCGGATTGAACGAGGCCTTTGTGCTTCATTAGATTGGTGTAGTAATGCGTATCAAATTTTTGAAAACTGTCGAGATCCATCTCTACCCTTGTATTTTTGTCCCCTGGCTTGCATTGTAACTTCAGTTTAGCCGCATAATGCTTGTTCAAAGACCGATCCATATCTCCCTTTCTTGTAAAATTGTAAAGCCGGTTGCTAAAGGAGCTGCAGTGGGATATCCCTATAGTGTGGGCACCTGGTAAGACAACAAGGTCTTTAACATCAAGACCATTGCTGGCAAATATTGCTGTGAATTGGGAGAAACTCCCAGTGGGGGAAGGAAGTTTAGTGAGAGCTTCTTTCTTGATAGACACCACTCCGTCTCTACGTCCTATTGGAACATTCCAGAATGGTCCACCCAACATATGGACAACATCTCGTGCGACGAGTGCAAGAATATCGGCGCATGACATGACACCTGGACCCACTTTCTCCACTGCACCTTTGGCTGTGTCAATTATTTGGAATCCTCTCAGACTCTGATTCGGAAATGCATCCTTTTCTACTTTGGTTGAATTTGTTACGCACCGATCCATCGCAACCCTTAGAAAACTTATTTAGGAAATGAATGAAGATAGGTGGAACTCTTAGCACCTGGTGGGATGAATATTAGAGTAATGATATGTGAATCTCGCATTGGTTCATGCTCCATATTGCCTAGGCACTACAGAACTACATGCCTTGACAATCCTATCCATCCTACGCATTTCTTTCTCCCATGGAATCACAGCCACTGTCCATTTATACCCATGCTTAGCACTTATTTCATCATTTTCAGGTAAGCAAAGCCTTTTTGGGAATCTCAAGAACAATGCATCTCCAAGGGGCATTCCCAGACAAGTAACTCCAAATGAAAACTTGTCTTCCGCACAACTTCCAGCATAGCCCTGTCGCCCTGTCCATGCTACCCGATATTGTTGTTCTGCCTGCCCCATGGGTTCTCAGCCATTCGACTTCAGCATTACGAACCTGTTGGGGGAATTCACATACAAATATAGGTCGAGTATGAGCTGCCCCAGAGATGTTTCCTCCTTCATATGATAGCATTGTCCCTGGAAGCCGAGCACAATTGTTTAAGCTCGAACTTGATGTTATGTATAGATCAGCTTCACTCCCAAAAACCCCAGTTTCAACATCTGCCATATAAAATCTGTGAAAGATAACTCTATTTCTTCTGTGTGCCCATATTCACCTTCAACTGTCTCTACAGGTGGTTCCTACTTTGACTTGGATTCACCACTCAATTCTTTGATTTCTTCGCTTCTAAACCATAGTGCCATAGCCAAAAATCATTAAACAGGCTTTGACAAACTTACTTGGAGAAAATTGCACTGAAACAAATCGAATTTTAGCAGGGCGGAAGTGATTTGGCCTTTGGGGCTCTGTGCGTCGCGCCTGGTGAGTGCGCCGCGTCAATGAAAAATTTGCACTGTGATAGGAGGCCCAGTGCACCGCGACCTCCCAATGTGTCGCGCCTTCTCCCAATGCGCCACACTAGTTGCCCATCTCCTGTCAATGGCTCTGCTTCATCCGATGCTCGTTGCATACAAGAATATCAAGTGGCCTCCACCATAGCGATTTTTTTTTTCCTTTCACTATAACAAACCAATAAATACACTCACGTTTTTATACAATGCCAGTTTGAAAATACCAGCAATGTATCCCTCATGAAATGGAAAACTCAAAACCGGGTTAACGAAACAAAGTCAAAATGTTGCAAAGTATACTAATGTACTGTAAGACTTGTGGTATAAGAATTCACAATCTATTTGATAGCGAGGTCTGGCATGATGGGGAGCCCCTTTTACTCGATATCTGAGAGTCTGGAGATGATATTTCAGAGCCTTGATCAAGCATACTCAAACGAAATTTCCTTTCACTATCTAAAAACTGTGGACTAGGAATCCCATCGACAAAAGACCGGAAGAAGGGAGTCACATATATGGGTGAGCAACACTCGGCGAATGAAGACATAGGGACAAGTCTCTCATCTTCTTGTTTAGTCTACTCTGGTGAAATTACATGTTCAGCTGCAATTGAGCCACAATATCCATCCTTTCTTTTTACATGGACTTGTCCTTTTTCTTCAATATTGGCAGAGCTGGTCTGAAAACTTCTATTGTTGCAAACAAACACAAGTGCCGCAATTTGAAGTGGGTTGTTTTTGGGCATGTCAATGAAATTCATATAAGAATTCTAGCCAATCCTAAACTCAAAACTCTCCTGACAAGTCTTCTCACATGGTTCACATAGTTTAGGCATGGAAGGCATATGAAGCCTCTTTGGAGGTATACAGGTTGCTTCTGGTCCTTTTCTCCTTCTCAGTTAGAAGAGGTGTTGAAGCGTTTGGTCTAAGGTCAACACATGTACTTGATTCCTTCATCTCATCCTTTTTTCTCAAGTGGCTATCCTTTCCTTGAATCAGCATTCCATCCAGTTCCTCTGAAGAATTTTCATGGTTTTGATTCAATGTTTCTACTTTACGTTTCTGGACTAGTGTGCTTAAAAGTTCTGCTTGCTGAGTCAAAGCTGAAAGCTTTGGATCATTATTTGAAACAAATGCATTTTGTAGCTTGGAACCTTGGTTGACTGGGCCTCTCAATTGCAGCAAAGGGCTCACGTGGGCTTGAATGGCCAAAGGATACCAAGAATCCTTTATTGGTTATTTGATCATTTGGAAAAATAGCAAGGGTTGTTCTAAACTGCATCATGGATTCCAAACCTCTAACCTCAGTCATCAATTTAATGGCTCCATCCCCTGGAAACACTCCTGAGGTATTATTGGTCCTCAATTTCTTAGGGCATACTACTAAGTCCACTGTTTTAAGCATGCTTTCATTTTGAACCACAATCCTTTGGTTGTTTTCATTAACATGGATCTGTTCATCATTTTCCTTAGATAATGCTTCCCTTTTTGCTTGCTTTTTACACAACGCATTAAAACGGTTCTTGACAGCATTGTCAATCCCAACCTGAACTACTTTTGCGATCTCTGTCCAGCGGTTGCCAAATTTTTTATGTGCCTCGAACAAGATTATATCCTCTTCCTGCAACTAGCGCCCCTTTTTATAAGCTGTACTCAAGTATGTGTCTCATCTTCTCCCATTTTTGTTATGTTTTGGCTTCGGCTCCTTTCACATTTTAAAACAAACTTTGTTTTCTTTATTTCTTCTCACTTTGAATGATGGTTCCTTTTGGTTGATTTTCTGCAGAGATAATGGCTTTAGCCTTCGGCGAAAGAGCTGCATTCGAAATACTCCATGATGGAGGAACTTAAAATACAAATTTGTTACAAAAACAAATTTGACGATTTCTTCTCCAAAACAGAGTTTTGGAGAAGAAACATTTTTGAGCATTCTTGATGATGAAACTCTTGAAATAAAGACTATTTTGGAACCTCTCGTGCAGACTCAGTCGACAAAACCCTAGACCTAAAAACTCTATAAGACTCTTCGCTGACCAAAGAACATCCACGACTATAAATTACTGAAACATTGATTTTAATGAATTCTGATGGACTTTAATGATCAATCACAGGCTAGAAGATACAAACATGAGGGGAATGAGAAAACCACACCCTTCCGTCAGACAATGGCATGACCCTAGCGGAATGCAACTGAGTGACTCGAGCGAGGCACCTAAAAGTGAAATGCAGAAGAGTTTTGATCTCTGAGGAGGACTGACAAGACTGACTCTAACATTGGCTCCAATGGGGGATGGTAGCTCCCTGTAGGTGCCAAGAACTGCAGATCTTTGGGAGAGCAGACAGTGCCTTCGTCCATTGGGATATGGAGTCCATTATTTTGACAAACCAACATGACTCAATTTATTGGTTGAAACTTGGCTCAAATTGACTCAATGCAAACTGAAATGACTGAAAAACTTGACTCTAACAAACTAACTCAAAATACTAAGAATTGAACTTAAAATTTAAAGCTTGGTGGCAGTACATGGCCACCTGTGTTCCTTGCAAGATAATATACCATCAAACTATGTCAAAATGCCAATGAAACCAATCAAGCAGATGCCTTCTTGATTGATTCTCCTAATCAGATCTTCTGGTCAACAACACATACTGGTAACTAAGCATCCAAAAACATGATTGACCATGACCTCCTTCATCACTAAATACTGCCATAATCACCTTCACTACTGACTGTAACAGATTTGCCATTGGATCATGAAAAACATGAAGATTTTCCTCCTGCTGAAGAAACAAGGTGTCCTTTTCTTGTGATGCTGATCTTTTTTCATAAATAAGAGTATGTTCCTGGTCTTCAAAAAATTCTGAACAAATAGATAAGCAGATTTCCTCTTCAAAGAACATTTCAAAACATGAGACATATGAAGAAGAATCTGAAATGGAATCCTGAATGCTCTGATTTTTTGTAGTCAATACGCCGTAGGTCATCTTCATATGATATGACAGTGAGATTATCATGTTCCTCATTACATTCATCAATCAAGAGAAAAGAAACTTCAGATGATTCTTGAAACCCAACAGTATCATTTTTATCATCTACCATAAATTCATTCAAAGGAACGTTTTCACTTACTAGAACAAAGATCTCATCTTGCTGTTCATAGAGGGAATGGGCTACCTCCTCATGAAGATCTAGTTCTGGTGAGATAAGGTCAGTTAGGGCTGTACCTCTATTTTCTCCATTTGAGGCAGCCTCAACCATGCAACTCTCTTTTTCCTCCTCACCATCTGTCTCTTGATCTGATTTATCATCCCCATTATCTGAGGTTGGAACATCATTTTCTTGCATATCATCTTTTATTTCCACCAGATCTGAAACAAAACTTCTTCTTTCATCATTTCCAGCCATATGGAAATCTTCAGCCTGCTGATCTATAAAGCTTCCCACAGGATTGTCATCCTTTTCAAAAGAGGAAGAAGTTTCACCAACACTTTCTTGACCATGTGTGCACTGCAAATATGCTTTAGCTTGAGCTGGAACATGACCGTGCAAGAGTTGATCTATCTCGTCTTCAGACAAAGGAGATAAGAACTTTTGTTTCCTTTTGCTCAAACAGTGATTGTCTTCAATATTTTCAAGTGAAGGAGTATATAAATTTTCCTCATATTGCTGATCCATTTCATGTAAGTCATGTTGACTATCAAGAGGCAAAACTCCTTCATCTTCCACCTTACTAAAATCTTGATCATGCTGCAAATTTTTCTGATCATCTTCATGCTGCTGAAAAAGGTTTTCATACAAGGCTTCCATGATCTCTTCATCCATGAAATTATCATCTTCATAATATTTTTCAAGGCTTTCAATAAAACCATCAGCGTATTTGCAACAGTCATGAACTAAATTTAATGTTGGATAAGAGTCTTCATACTTCTCAAAGAACATAGCATGAAAATCCTTTAAACAGTAAATACAAGCAGGCGGCAAACTTTCATACCAAGATTGGGCTTCACCTTCTAGAGTGGCCAAGAATATCTTCATTAGGCAATCTTCAGGAAAATCAACCTTCAACTTGTGAATATGCATGTGAAATCAAACTACATGTAAAGCAGCGTCCTTCTTACCATCATCTTTAAACGTAGGCAGATTCCTTGACCAATCTACCTTTGGAATTTTATTTGAGAAGCCTAGAATGTGATCTCGGCTCATGGGAGCATATCTTCTTGCAACCTGTTCCATCTTGAAAATCTCAAAGCTACTGATCTTTCTGCAGTGGAGTCACCATGAAGCACCGATTGCTGGATTCTTCAGTGTATGGAGTTGCCAGGTGAA
>APFE030847107.1:16263-44114 GCA_000404065.3 Pinus taeda
CTCCACCACTCCTTCATTTGCTGGACAATGACTCCACTTTGGACCTGGTTGTTTCTCATCTTTTTCATCATACTTGAAGACCAATTGAAACTGAGCAGATTCTCAGTTTCTCCTTGGTTACGACTTTTGTTAACATGTCTGCAGGATTCTGGCTAGTGTGTATCTTTTCTAGCTTCAAATGTCCAGCTTCCAACACTGACCGTATCAAATGGTACTTGAGTTGTATATGCTTATTCTTGGAATGAAATGCAGAGTTCTTTCCAAGATGTATGGCACTCTGGCTTTCACTGTATAACCTGCCCAACCCCTGCTTCTTACCCAATTCATCCAGAAACCTTTGTAACCAAATCATTTCTTTACTAGCCTCTGTAGCAGCAACATACTCTGCTTCTGTTGTTGAGAGTGAAACAACACTTTGCAGTTTTGAGACTTAATTGATAGTTGTTCAACCTACAGTAAACACATACCCTGTTGTGCTCCTCTTGTTATCTCTATCACCCGCCATATCTACATCAACATATCCTTGTAGAGCAATGTTTGAACCACCAAAGCATAATGCTTTATTTGTGGTACCTCTCAAGTACTTGAGAATCCTCTTCATTGCCATCCAATGTTCTTTTCCTGGATTTTTCGTGTACTTGCTTACAACTCTCACTACATGTGCAATATCAGGCCTTGTGCAGACCATTGCATACATTAAGCTTCCAACTGCTGATGCATATGGAACTTTAGACATATGAGCCATTTCTTCCTAAGTCTTGGGACACTCCTTCTTACTTAATTTGAAATGGCTAGCTAAAGGTATACTAACTGTTTTTTCATTCTGCATATTAAAACTTTTCAACACCTTTTTTATGTACTCACTTTGAGACAATGTTAATTTGTGATTCTTCTTGTCTCTAGTTATTCTCATACGAAGGATTTGTTTTGCAGCACCCAAATCCTTCATTGCAAATGAGTTTTCCAATTCTCTTTTAAGCACATTTATTTCTTTCATGTTAGAACCGACAACAAGCATGTCATCTACATACAATAACAATATAATATAATTGTCATCATTTTCCTTTTGAGATAAACACAATGATCATAGTGACATCTAGTATAACCTTGTTCAGACATAAGCCTGTCAAATTTTAGATACCACCACCTTGGAGCTTGTTTTAAGCCATACAATCTCTTCTTCAACCTGCACACTATTTTCTCCTTTATTTTACCTCATATCCTTGTGGCTAATGCATATATATCTCTTCCTCCAAATCCCCATGGAGAAAGGTTGTCTTTACATCTAACTGCTCAAGATGTAAATCTTCAGCTGGTACTAGACTTAAAATAGTTATGATTGAAGTCATTTTAACAACAGAAGAAAATATGTCATCAAAGTCTATATCCTTTTTCTGTGCAAACCCTTTCACCACAAGTCTAGATTTATACCTTTTTCTACCTCTATCTTCTTCCTTCAACTTTTAAACACATTTATTTTGCAATGTTGTTTTACCTGCAGGCAACCTGACTAAGTCCCAAGTCTGGTTATGTGCTAAGGAGTCCATCTCTTCTTTCATGGCTTGCTCCCACTTCTTCGTGGTTTTTGCATGCATTGCTTCTTCATAACATTCTGGTTCACCAGAATCAGTCAACAATACATAATATAATGGAGAGTATCGTTTAGGGGGTCTACTTATCTTGGTAGATCTTTTAGCACCACTTCCAGGTGTTTGAGGTGCTTGTTGTTGTTGTGGTTGTTTTTCTAGCTATTGATCATTATGATTTTTAGGCACCATCACGTTTTTTGTGATCTCATCAAGCACTGCGTATTCTCTATTTTATTTTTCCTGTTTCTTTTCCTGCAGCTGATCCTTATACAAAACCTTTTCATTTAATATGACATCTCTGCTCCTAATGATTTTTTGTTTTCATAATCATAAAAGCAATAACCAAAATGACTAACACCATATCCAATAAAGGTACATTTCTTTGATTTTTCCTCAAGCTTTGTTCTATTTTCTTTATTAATATGGACAAAGGCTTCACAACCAAAAGTCTTTAAAAAAGAGTAGTTTACCTTTTTAGTTGTCCATGCCTCCTCTAGAATACCACCATCCAAGGAACTTGAAGGCCCTTTGTTTCTTATATAAAAAATAGTATCTATAGCATTTTCCCAAAATTGTAAAGGCAATCCTGTATGCAATCTCATGCACCTTGCACACTCCATGATTGTCTTATTCTTCCTTTCTAACACAACATTTTCTTGTGGTGTTCCTAGAACTCTCTTCTATCTACGAATTCCATTATCCGGACAGTACCTATCAAACTCTTGGTTGCAATATTCACCTCCATTGTCTGATCTGAGACACTTCAACCCTTTTCTTGTCTCATTTTCAACCAAATCTTTCCATTTCTTGAAAGTATCAAATACACTAGATTTATTTCGAATACAATAAATCCAGGTTTTTCTGGTTGCATCATCAATAAAAGTAACATAATAATGAGAGCTGCCAAGAGATAATACTTGAGCAGGTCCCGATACATCTTTATGCACAAGCTCTAATTTTTCAATCTTATTTTCTTTCCCAACTCTAAAGAATCCGACTCTCTTCTGTTTTCAATAAACACAATTCTCATAGAATTTTGAATCAACATGCTTCAAACTGGGCAACAAATTTCTTGAGTGAAGAACTTGGATCCCCTTCTCACTCATATGTCGGAGCCTATGATGCCACAATGCCATATCTTCTCCTGTAGAGGTTAAAGCATTAACAAAATTAGAAATACCATTGCATAAATACATTGTACCAACCTTTCATGCTTTCGCTATTACTAGGGATCCTTTAGTGACCTTCTAGGTTTTATCTGTGAAAGTAGTTACACAACCTTCACCTCCCAACTGCCCTATTGAAATCATATTTTTCTTCAAATTTGGAACATGCCTTACCTCCTTCAATAGCCACTGATTTCCACTTTGTTGTTTTATGAAAACTATACCCATTCCAATGATTTTATAGGGTTTATCATCACCCATTCGAACCTGTCCAAAATCTCCTTGAACATAATCATAAAAATGTTTCTTATCAAATGTGGCATGGAATGAGGCCCCTGAATCTACCACCTAGGCATCAATAATATTTTCTAATGAAAGAATCAAAGCATATTGCAACACATCACCTGTTACATTCACTTCATGGTTAGCTTCTTACTGCACATCTCCTTCTTTTCCTTTTTGAGACTTGCAATATTTCTTCAGGTGTCCTTTCTTCCCGCATTTCCAGCACACTATCCCTGATTTGGACTTGGATCTTCCTTTTCTTGACTTACTTTGATTTCCAGGGGTCTTTCCTCTTTCCATTTTTCTTCCCCTATTCTCTACGGTTAAAGAATTACCTGATGTCTCACCAAAGCTTTTCCGTCACATTTCCTTGCTAGGGATTGCATCGACAAAATCATCAAACTTTAAAGTACTAGATCCAGAGATAGAGTTACTAATAGCCATAACTAAACCATTCCAACTTTCTAGCAATGGGAACAGAAATAAAAGAGGCCTAACTTCATCATCAAAAGTTACCCCTATATAACTTAACTGGCTCGTAACTATATTAGACTCATTTAAATGATCGGAAATAGATCCACCTTCTAACATCTTCATATTAAATAAACGCTCCATAAGAAATACCTTATTTGAGGCTGAGGGTTTTTCATATAGTTTGGCCAATGTTGACATTAAACTTTTTGTTTTCATTTCCTTTGAAATATTAAATGCTACTGACGCCTCTAGGCACAACCATATTGTTCGAAGTGCTTTTCTGTCGAGAATATCCCATGTTGTGTTTATCATACACGTCGGCTTCTTTGTCTTTCTGCTCAATGGTTGGTACAGATCTCTCTGATGCAAATAATCTTCCATCTGCATCTTCCACAGCTGGTATTTTTTGCCATTGAATTTTTTGATCGTAAACCTACCATCTTCCACCATTGCTCCCTCTCGAACCAAAAATCCTTCTCTCCTACGATTTTATCAGTCAAATAGACCTTCGACTTTGATAATAGTTGTTAGAAAATTATATATTACAGAGCAATGGAACAAATAAAATATTGTAGAAATATAAACACATAAAACAAATAAAACAAGAGAGACACAAATATACGTGGTTCACCTAGTTTAGGCTACGTCCACGGAGAAACAACCAATCCTTCCTTTTATATTATCCAGCAAATTGAAGAAATACAACCTACATCAGATCCACTATAACTCCCTCTTCATTGTCAATCTCCTCTCTTTTCCTCACTTAGCATACTGATCTACATATACGAAATGCAATTCCCTCATATATAGTGAGAGGTTGCCTTCTAGGGATAAAACCTTAAATTAAGCATAACTTCTACCATCAGATCTCTGCCTAATGAATGGCCCAGATTCACTACGAAATTACAACATTTTACAAGGCAATTTTAGATCTATTCTTAGCTTTGGGGGAGCTACCCTCGATACCCCCACCAGGGGGGCTCCCAAAAGGTTGCAGCCACCCCTCGGACCCTCCTTTCCGTGAATATTTTACAGGGGGCTCGAACTGGGGTCCAATACGGCAATACCTCTGAAAACATAAGATAATTAGGCTCCACACCCAACACTTTGTGGAAGCTTAATCGAATATGAGCAAGATCGATAGAACACATATAAATAAGAATGAGAAATCATACACATGAAACATAGAAGAATAATCTTGGGGAAAGCCTCAGCCTAAAACCCTAATCTCTGTAATATCATACAAGTGGAAAATATGTTTGGATTACACAAAGCCTTAACACAGAAGCTATCTAGCTCTCAGTACAATCCCTTTATTGCTCATAGACTAAATAGAAACAAAATATGCCTTCCTTGAGTCCTCGAAGCCTCCTATTTCCTTTCATAGTTTCTCTTTGGTCCTCAAGCTATCACCTATGTGTAATAATCCCTCACACACTGCTCTACGTCTTAAATAACTGCACAAACCTGAAGGAGATAATTCCTTCTGCACGGATGAGTTTCCTTTATAGGAAAAATCCTCCAAATGATAGTACACTATCCCTTCCTCTAATCTCAACTGGGTTTATGACTGAATTGAGATGCATGAGTTATTTATGAGAGAATATTTATTTATCTGAAGTGCAGTAGTTACATCCATGCAAGCATTAACTAACTGAACTCACAATTAATTATACAAACTGTTAGACCTTATCTAACTGGACTTGACTTAGTTTACTAAGCTAACTAATTACAACTCAAAGTACAACTCATCCTCATCTCCTTAACTAAGGGATAAATTCCTCAATCAATGGAGAAATTTTTGCATATCTTCACATAGACTTCATGTTTGATTTTTTCCAACTAATTAACTCAAGGTGAATTAATTAATTATTACTCAAACAATTGTTAAGAGCAAATTTGGATTTTACTTCTCACATTTAGTTCAAGGACTAACTAAAATTGGAATCCATCCCGAAATGCTATTTATAGCAATGTTATTTTTAGCACTTCCATTTTTCATTCCTTGTTGCTATGTCCAACACCGGTACCTGAATAACAACACTATTTTTAACATTTCTTTTTTTAGCATTTCTTGTTGCCATTTTCAACACTCCCTCTCAACAAGAAAGGGATTCAACTCAAACTCGATCCTAAACCTTTGGAATGTTCTGCATGCAACACTTCTCCCAAGTGTTATTGCTCCAACAACTCTAGAAACAAAAAAAACTCCCAACTGACCTCTCTGTCAGGCTAGAAACATCCTCTAATGTTGAAGCTCCATCTGCCGCTGACAAGTGCTCCCTCTCTAGCCTCTAATCTACTGCAAAACTTCATGCATCTCACACCGTTGCACACCTCTTTGTGCCATCCTGCACTAGTGCAACACTCTTGTGACTCTTGCATTGTTGCAGCTTGCTATCTCTGCACAGTCTTCAGATTCTTGCATTGTAGCTCTCTCTACTGCTTCATCTGTATCTACCTCTACCAACTCAGCCAGTCTTGCTACTCCTCATTGGGGCTCCCGTAGAAAGATCTAATCAAAAAGCTTGGGTACCTCAATGATCCTGCCCCTATTCCAGCCTCCTTGGGACTGTCGCTCCACATTGCCCCACCTCCCACCTGGAGCTATGGATTCATGTGATCCCTCTGCTTACTTGGCTCGAAATTTCCCCTTACTAGAGGTCCATGCATGAGAAGATGCCTCCACTCAATCTCCTCTTGGCTTCTCTAGTTTTTTCTTCTCCACAACCTCTTGAATCTGCTTCACCAATCGTGGCTCCTCCACAATCATCTGAGACTTCATCTGGCACTACATGTTGAGAGGTAGTGTACTCTCCCTATCAAACACCAAGTCTCCAATAGTTTCCTTGCTCCTCAAGGCTTTGAATGCATCATGAACCTTAAGAGTGTACAGGTTCTTGACTCGTGAACCAATCTACTTCACATGTCTCATGGTGATGTGTCTAAGGAAAACCTTTCCCTTGCTGAAGACTACATCATAGCCTTGGTCTTCCAGCATTGCGATCGACACCAAATTTTTCCTCAGTCTTGGTACATACTTGACATTGGTCAAGGTAATGAAGGGTCCAGGCTCCCTCTGAAAAATGATCATGCCTACATCTGAGACATTATACTTTTCATCATTACCCATTTCTAAGTATCTGGAGATCTTTCTCCTCCAAGGTACTGAACAAAATCTTGACGCCGATCATGTGGAAAGAAGCTCCATTGTCAAGAAACCAACCACATCCCACATGGATGAAACCATGCATGTGAAGAGGGTGAAATCCAACTCGAACTATGAGGCCAATGCATCACCCTCAAATCCTTCCTTAGATCCCATCTTCGATTTCTTTAGTGGACAATTTGTAGCAAAATGGCCCACCTCATGAAAATGAAAGCATCACACTTATGATTTGTCAAACTTCTTCCCACCATGGGAAGAACTTGATTTTGGATGAGAATCCTTCTCCTTCCCTTCCTTCGCCTTACTCGCTAAGGAGCAGTTTTCTTAATCCTTCTTAGATGAAGAACCATCTCTAGTGCTTCTTCCTATCTCCTCCTGCATCAAATTCGACCAAAGTCATTCCCAATCTGGGAGCTTCTCTCTTCCATTTACCGAGTCTTGGTAGCTATTCCAGTGCTTAGGAATACTGAGGAGAGCAAGCCTCACCATGTCATCACCTACTGTTGTGATGCCTACACTTCCAAGCTCATCCTTGTAGGTGGTGAGTTTGTTCAAATACATAGAGATCGTGTCGCCCTTTTCACACTTGATTTTTCGAAGCTTTTCTTTCACCACCATATTTATCTAATCATTGTTGTTCTGATATATATCTTTCAATGCTTTCCAAATCAAAAACGGTGTCTCGTTCCCATGGAGACTCAAGACTATGTGGTCTCGAACTCCCTCCAGAAGAATTCTCCTAGCTCAAGCCACACATTTCTTCCATTCCATCAATTCTGTAGAATTAGCCACTGTGGGCTTGGGGACTTCTTGATCAATGAAGTCCTTTAGAATGTTCTCCTATAATACTGCTTCCATGCGATCCTTCCAGGCTATATAATTCGAGCTGCCATCAAGGGCATACTCGAGCCTTAAACCATTGAACGTCATTTGTAAAATTTGGATGTGATAAGAACTCGATTTCTATATTCAGGAACCTCAAACTTAGAACTTCTCCCTTCTTGTATACATTCCCCACCTTTGATCACCTTTTCTTTGATACCATTTAGAAATTTCTCTATAGATCAGCTAGCTCTAATACCATGTAGAATTTCCCACTGTAGATCAATAGATTATGCAATATACTAAAGCAAACTTTGCAGAAAATTAATCGAATATGAGAAAGATCAATAGAACACATATAACTAAGAATGAGAAAGCATACACATGAAACATAGAAGAATAATCCTTGGGAAAGCCTCAACCTAAAACCCCAATCTCTATAATATCATACAAGTGGAGAATATGTTTGGATTACATAGGGCCTTAGCTCAGAAGCTATCCAGCTCTCAGTACAATCCCTCTACTGCTCATGGACTAAATAGACACAACATATGCCTTCCTTGAGTTCTCCAAGCCTTCTATTTCCTTGCACAGTTTCTCCTGGGTCCTCAATCTGCCACCTGTGTGTAATAATCCCTCACACACAACTTTGAACTTTGAAATAACTACACAAACTTAAGGAGATAATTCTTTCTGCATGGATGAGTTTCCTTTATAGGAAAAATCCTCCAACTAATAGTACACTCTCACTTCCTCTGATCTCAACTGAGTCTATCACTAAACTGACATGCATGAGTTATTTATGAGAGAATATTCAATTATCTGAAGTGCAGTAGTTACATGCATGTAAGCATTAACTAGCTGAGCTCACAATTAATTCTACAAACTGTTAGAACTAATCTAACTAGAATTAACTCAGTTTACTGAGCTAACTAATTACAACTCAAAGTAAAACTCATCCTCATCTCCTTAACTAAGGGATAAATTCTTCTAGCAATGGATAAACTGTTACATGTCATCACATAGACTTCATGTTTGATTTTCTCCAACTAATTAACTCAATATGACTTAATTAATTATTAATTAAATAGTTGTTAAGAACAAATTCGAATTTTGCTTTTCAATTTTAGTTCAGGGACTAACTAAAATTGGAATCCATCCTAAAATGTTATTTATAGAAATGTTGTTTATAGGAATTCTATTTTTAGCACTTCCGTTTTTCATTCCTTGTTTCTATGTCCAACACTAGTACCCGAACTGCTATTTATAGCAATGCTATTTTTAGCATTTCTTGTTGCCATTTTCAAGAACGTTCAATTTTTTGAACATTGAATTATAGAAGAGAAATAGATATGTTGTTCAATTAATTGAAAGACAGATGTTCAATTATTTGAACAACAAAAATAGAGATGAGAAAAATAACCCATATTTACATGGTAATGCCTACAAAGGTATGTACATTATTTACAATTTTTCAAGCAATTTCAGTTTTTTAAAGAAAATGTTGATGGCTTATCATTCCCTGCAGCTATATTTTGCATGGAGGGGTCCTCACATACCTGCTTACAGAAAGACTCTTTGGTGAGCGGTTGATGATAAAGGTGCACTTGATGCCTATTTAACTTAAATGAATGGTTGGATCCGTCTATGGTAGTCAAGGTAAGAGTACCATTGTTATGTACTTCTTGAATCTCCTAAGAGATGAGCCATCTTGTTTGCAACTTGCCTAGGAAGTCCTGGAACCTAGAATCATACAGAATTTCCCAATCCCCTTTTTGAAATCTTTTCTTCTTTATGAGGCTGTCATGCAATTTCCCCCTTTGCAGTTGTATTGTTGCAGCTCGTTTTAAAGCAAGCAATCTAGCTTCGTATAGTTTGTTAATTTGCTGAAGACACTTGGTTTGATCTTCTGTTAAATCCATAACTACTTCCTGGGTCGTCCTTAGAGTCTTTATTTCGAATTCGATTGGAAAATTGGTTCTTTATTGAACACAAGCTGGTAGCGAGAGTATCCAGTAGTATTCCTCGAAGTCATACGATAGGCCCACAAGGCCTCTAGCAGTCTAAGAACCCAATCTCGTCGGTGCGTTGAGAATGTCTTGGTCAGAATTGCTTTTATAACCTTGTTGGTGCTTTTGACTTTCCTGTTCACCTGTGGGTGATACGGAGAAGTGATCCTGTGGATGATATGATGGTTTTTGAGAGTGGTCATAATCTTGTACCCTGAGAATTGCTTTCCCCCATCTATGATCACTTGTCATGGTAATCCATACCACACAAATAGCCCAAAAAGGAAGTTAATCACTGCTTCTTCTATGGCTCTTGGTAAATCTACTGTTTCCACCCATTTTGTCACATAATCCGTGGCTACCAGTATGTAGGCCTTCTGATTGGAAGGCAGATGGAATGGACATACGAAGTCTAATGCCCAATGCTCAAAGGGTTATATGAAAATTGTGGCTGCAGAGGCATTTCATTAGATTGACCAGGCCAGCCCATCCTTTGGTAACTGTCACAGGCCTAGGCATATTTTTTAGCATCCTTAAAAATAGTGGGCTAATAATAGCCCAGTTTTAATACCTTATATCCTGTCCTTCGGTCTGCGAAAT
Organism: Pinus taeda; assembly: GCA_000404065.3. Taxonomy (NCBI): domain Eukaryota; kingdom Viridiplantae; phylum Streptophyta; class Pinopsida; order Pinales; family Pinaceae; genus Pinus; species Pinus taeda. The sequence goes on from APFE030847107.1 coordinate 26,378, forward strand.
GTCCTCCACAGGGTTTGTCATGGAAAGCCTTCAAAATTTCATGGATCTAATCCTTGTGGATACATCTGCGTATACACATGTCAGCCCCTATATGAAACAAATATCCGCTTATCCAAGAGAATTGGGCGTTATGCTGAACAATCAATTTTCTTTCTGTTGTTGTTAAATGTTTAGTTAGCTTCCCCACTTCCAGATAATTTGCCACATTTGCATACCTTGGCATTTGAACTGCCATAGAAAACAAGTTCTCATCTGGGAATTCGTCATCTACCGCTAGTGAATCATTAACCTTTGGGATTCGAGATAGAAAATCAGCAACATGATTTTCCTTTCATGGACAATCTTTAATGGTAATGTCGAACTCCTGTAAAAGAAATAACCATCATGTTACTCGACCATTTGTGATTGGTTTATTAGCTAGATACCTAATGGTAGAGTGATCAGTGTACACAAAGACTTGGTAGCCATTTATATAGTGTGTATATTTGTTTATTGCATAAATAATTTCTAAGAATTCTTTTTTTGTCACTATGTAATTGAGTTTTGTAGGGCTGAGCTTTTTGCTAATGCAATATATAGCTTAAGGTTTCTTGTCCTCCTCATGGCCGAGGAAAGTGCCTATGGTTACATCTGATGTGTTCGTGGAAATGTGGAAAGGCAGCTCCCAGTTTGGTCCATGTAATACTAGTGCTGTTGAGACTAGTTTCTTTAATCTTGCAAAAGCTACATCACACTTGTGAGACCAATTGAAATCAACATTTCCAGTGAGAGCATATAAGGGTGCCACAATTTGTGAAAATTTCTTGATAAATTTGCGATAATAACATGCATATCCTAGGAGACTACGTACCTTTGTTTGGGTGCAGGGGGTAGGTAGTAAAAGAATTACCTATATTTTTGTTGGATCTACCTGTATTCCTATTGCAGAAATGTAATGTCCCAGGATCACACCCTCAGTCATCATCAAGTGACACTTGACATTTCTTAAACATAACCTGGTAAGCGATGCATCGTTCTAAGACCTTTTCCGGTGTTTGTAATGCTTAATCAAAATCATCCCCATATGGAGTAAACTCATCCATATATACCTCCAGTCCTTCATTTATTAGATCAGCAAAGATGCTTAGTATAACTTTCTGAAACATGGCTCGGGCATTACACAAGCCAAATGGTAATACCCTATATGCGAATGTTACCTAAGGACAAGTGAAAGTCATTTTGTCCTGGTCTTCAGGGGTAATCTGAATTTTATTGTACCCATTGAAGCCATCTAGAAAGGAGAAGAACTGCTTCCCTGCCAATGTATCGAGGACTTGATTTATGAATGGGAGGGGAAAGTGATATTTCTGTGTTGCCTTGTTTAGCTCTCGATGATCTACACAAATACACCACTTTCCGTTTTTCTTAGGGATGACCACCAATGGAGAGACCCATTTACTCTCCGACATACGATAAATAAAGTTGGTGTCCTGTAACTTCTGCAATTCCTCTTACACGGTATCCTTGGGGTGAGGGTTCAACCTCCATTGAGGCTACTGGATGGGTCATGCATCCTTCTCTGTATAAATGTTGTATGTACATAGCTGTGGATCTATCCCTTTCATATCAGGATAATCCCAGGGGCAATCTAAATTTTATTCTACCCACTGAAGCCATCTAGAAAGGAGAAGAACTACTTCCCTGCCAACGTATCCAGCACTTGATTTATGAATGGGAGGCAAAAGTGATCTTTCTGTGTTGCCTTGTTTAGCTCTCGATAATCTACACAAATGCACCACTTACATTTTTCTTGGGGATGACCACCAATGGAGAGACCCATTTACTGTTCGACATAGGATAAATAAAGTTGGCATCCAGTAGCTTCTACAGTTCCTCTTACACGATATCCTTGAGTTGAGGGTCCATCCTCTGTTGAGGCTACTCGATGGCTCACACATCCTTCTCTGTATAAATGTGGTATATACATAGTTGTGGATCTATCCCTTTCATATCAGGATAATCCCAGGAAAAATCCCTTTTATTTTTCTGCAATACCTGGATAAGCTTTTTCTGTTGTTTGCTATCTAGATCAACATTGATATTTAGAACTTTGCCTGGTTCAATCTCAACTAGTTTGCTGTTATGAATAACAGTTGTCTGAATATTTTGGTCATCTGTATCCTTCAACGGATCTTCCATGGCTTTGTTATCAAGAATTTCTTTCAACATCTGACATTGTACATCACTCACATTGGTTGGATGATTTATAAAATTGTTGATAATGTCATCTTCAGTTTGATTTTTAGATTCTAGCACTTTCTCTACTACGAGTGGTAAACGAATTCTCTCTTCAAGGTATGTTGGTGGATGTTTAGATATTTTTATAATGGGAAAACTTGGCCTGGTAAGATGGTATAACACTAGATTTTTATATAATCTCCCTTTGCAATAGTCATGTTGCCTTCTCAGAAACTAATATATGCATCAACTGTTGACAGCCAAGGTCAACCTAGAATCTACAGATGCCCATCCAACTTACTCCTTGGGTTTATAACCAGGAAATCTACTGGATACTCCCATGATTCAACATAAACTATAATATCCTGTAAGGTCCCTTCTGGTCTTACCACCAACCAATCAGCAAGTTCTAATTGGTGGTTGGTTCTAAGGTTGTAATACCAAGTGATTGACAAGTTCCTGTTTTTAATATGTTAATGGAAGCTCCTAGATCAACAAGTGTATTTTGAAAAGAGCAGCCATATATCTGAACTGTTACTATGGGGTTTCCACGATCTTCATACTTTATTGGAGTTTCCTCTCCCAGGAGTAGATTGGATAAGGTTCCTAAAACATGGATAGTGGGTGAGGTTTTTACCTTCCTCGTAAACCTCTTTACACATAATTATTTGATGGTTTTGGAATAGATGGGAATGTATTGAATATCTTGGAGGAGAGAAATATTAATACACAAATGTTTTAGTTCCACTACAAGATCGCAATCAGGATAGGTGATCAGTTTAGGTATCACTAGTATTTTGGGGAATGGAGGAGAAGTGACTATAAGTTTTTTAGGGTCATCATGTTGATCTATTTCTTCCCCTTGCTTTGATTCAGTATTATTTACGAGTGGTGGAATATGTACAGGTGATGGAATATGTATAGGTGGAGTTACACTTTCAATTGAAGGCTGGTCCTTGTTTTCCTCAGGGGTAATGACATGACTTGACCTTAATCTGAGCTCATTACATTCTTTCTACACATTCTCATATTCAGGATTTTCAATAATCTATACCAACTAGATTGGCCTATTATTAGGATTGGGGTTTGGCTGAGCTTATAACTATGGTCATAAGAGCGGTTGAGAATTCTATTGTAATGTATAAGGAGCTGACAATGCAGTTTGGTGTTGGGGGCCTATTCCCATAGGTACATTAGGTATCCCCAGATGTCACTGCTAGTTTGTAGACCAATTCGGATTTTGAGAGGTGGAGTCAGGTGATGAGCCTCATAAATGGGTAATTATACAGGTTTGTTTTACCTCCCAACCTAATCAAATCAACCACTCTCTTAGCTTATTGTATGATTTTCTAATTATATTTATGCTTATAGGGTGAGTTGAGTTAGTTATTATGCCATGTGGTCTAACATGTATTTAATGCAGATTATTGATGGATTTCGACATGAAAGTCAAGGATTTAGTGGACCAACTGCAGCAATAACTCGAAGTAGATAGAGGAGAGGAATTATAGGAGGGAATACCCCTCATTTATTACTTCTCACTTCGAATTCCCCTTCATCCAGTCCAAAGTACAAGCAGCCGAATCATGCACTAGAAGTCAGCGAAGCAAGTGGAAGATGATTGACAGTGATATCGAGTTTTGGGAGCCAAACCTCCCTGATTTTAAGGAAGATGTTGGTAGCTTCAGATGTATAAGTAGGGAGGCCTAGGGCCTTACTAGGGTCAAATTTTTTTGCTTATGTAAACTCTGCTCAAATTTTGAGCTTACTATTTTATGACAATTTTATGTAATCTTGCTATTTTTTGATAATGAAGATGGAATCCTCTTTGAGTTAGTACTGAGTTACCTTAGGGGGCTGAATCTCTTGGTTTAGGGCCCAATCCAAGTAGTCAAACTTCTATTTACTTTTATTTGTATGCTTTACTTTAGTTTGTAGATTAGTTTGCTCTTAGATGTATTTCTCTTATGGTTAAGAATAGGTTGCTTTTGATGATTTAGTAGCTTGCTTCCATTTATGCTTTCTGTAGTAGGTTAACCAGTGATCAAAGAAGATTCAAAATTCTAGAAACAGTTTCGTGGCCTCTCTTCCTCCCTCTGGGACCATGAATTGAGGCAAAGACTCTCTTGCTTCCCAAAAACGCAGATTTTCCTCATTCCTAGGACTTCTAGTGTTTGTATCGCTCTAGTAGGTTCATAGTCTAGTATTGCTTTGCTTTATACCCCCTTTATCATGTTTAATTCTTGATCTATAATATTACTTTTTCATGCTTTCCTTTCTTACAACATTCTCCACATTTCCTTCTATGCATCATAGTTTAGGCCATTTTAATGCAAAAATTTGTTTTCCTAAGATGCAGTCATTTCATTGGTTGCTTGATTTTCTTGGTTGATTGTAAGCTTTTATGCAGCAGATATCTTCCAATAGTAGGTCAGCTTACCAACAATCACACCCTCCATCTAATCCATGCCTTATCGGTCTCCCAAACCTCACCTCAATTCTTCCCTAGTTTCCTTCATTTTTCATAGAACTTCTTCCTCTCTCCTTGAGCAAACCCAATCATATTTCTCTCTCCCGGTGGTTCATGGTAGACCTTAGGTGCCCTAACACCTCATTCCAACCTTCATCCACCTTTTCCACCCACTCTCACACCCTCAAAACAACAAAAATTACTCTTGACCTCCTCTTTTAGGCCTCCTTAGTTTCCCTGTTTTCCTCCTATAGTTTTCTTGTGTCCTCCTATAGTTTTTCCTGTAGACTTTATTTTGAAGGCCAGGTGTGGGAAAAGCCTTTAGAAGGCCACCGAAGACCTCCTAGAACCCATCCACACCATCCTGCATCCTCCCAAGCTCCAAAATCGCCCTCTAATGCCACCTGTTTGCTACCACACTCACACACAATAAATTAGATGCATGTTAAATTCACATAAAAACATATAGAAATCCAAAAATATGTTTTTTGCTTATTTGCTTCCAGAAATAGCATGGTTTGATTTTTTTTACTTCCCTGAGTAGGTAATGGAATTTCCTTCATGGTTTTAAAAGTGTTTTTGGCAAAAGTAGAATTAGCTTATTAGTTAGGGTTTACTAAGTTTCGCTTTACATTCCAGTCTTTCTCCTTTGTGTAGTTAGAACAACATCTGTAGAGTAATATCTCTTTCCTTTCATCACACATAAGGATTCTTCTGAAATCTATAAAAGTTGGCTTGAGCTCCTAGTGATCTCGTGTCGACTGACCAAGTGACAACCTGCAGTGAGAACTATTGCTTGTGCATACAGCACCGATGCTTCCAAGTTTGTTACGAACTACCGGGTTGATAAAAGTAAAGTTGGTAGCCCAGGAGTTGTAGCATTCTTGTTGCAATACTGGCTCTCAGAACTTTTTGGTGTCGTTGCTGAGGAAGCATAAGAGTATTTTGTGATTACTACTTTCTTCTATTTTCTATTGCAACATTCTGTTAATAGTTTATTTAAGCAAAAGTAGACTAGTCATTTCTTTTCTTCTAAGTTCTGCATTTCCTTATTTTCCTTTTCAATTATGCAAATTTCCATTCAGCAAGTTCATTTCAACTAGTTGCAATTTTTTTTGTTCAAATCACAATTTCAGTTCTGCGTTCCCTTTCTTTCCTTTTTAATTCTGCAAATTTCCATTCAGCAAGTTCATTTCAGCTAGTTGCAATTTGTATTGTTCAATCACAATTTTAGTTTCTGCAGGTACTTTCAGTGTGGGGAAAAGAAACAAAAAACCAACCAAAATATTTCCTTTCATGCCTCGTAGGTGTAGAGATAACTTAGGAAATTTTTTTCCCAACAGCCCCACTGCTTCACACAACCAACCTTCTCTCTTCTTCGGTGGCTGCAATCAAGAAGAACCCTCAGATGAACATCCAAATATATTTGAAGAACCTATAGGGGAAGAAGAAGAAGAAAACATTCCTGTAGAGCCAATGGCTAAAAAAAGAAATTCTAGGGGAAATGGAGAGAGAATATAGGGTACCTTCCCCATTTGGGAGACTAATGGGGACACCAAAATGAAGAATATAAGTTCTTCATCCCTACCTCACTTCCATGGTCTGACTACAAAATATGCTAACACCTTGTTGTTTGAGTTTGCTTTCATCTGTCAAACTTATGACTATGCAAAAGACGAGCAAAAGTTGAAACAGTTCCCTTCTACTCTCAAGGATGCAACATTGTGTTGGTTCATGGGATTAACTGGCAATAACATCACAACTTGGGCTCAGATGTAGTAGGCCTTTAACAACAAGTATTAAGACTATTGTAGGTGAAAAGATACTAAAGAAAATATCTTCTAAATGACCATAGGAAGTGATAAGCCCCTCAAAGACTATGAAGAGAGGTTCCAACTCAGTTACAAAAGGTCCAAGTGTACACTTGACCCTAAGGCTCTGAAGTTGGTCCTACTCAGGGGAATTCAGGAAGACCTTTTAGACACCCTCCATCTATTGGCCGAAGGAGACATCTACTAACTATCCTATGAGGACATAAAGGCTATTTTTAAAAACCATTATAGAGCAAGCAAAAAGAAAGGTAGGGGAAGTCAACCCATAGCCAGTACCTCTTCTTCCAATTCATCCATTAAAGGTGAAATTGGAAACATGCTAGAAGACTTCAAGAGTGAGATGCTGCAAACTCTTGCCATGAAAATGGACACCTTACATATCAAAAGAAAACAAGAGGAAGTAGAGAGGGCTTTGGCCATTTTTCCCTAGATGCATCAGGAGGAATCCTAGGAATGCATGCCCATTGAACTCTATAGAGGTTTGTTCAGGCTGTGAATAAGATCACTCTACAGATAAGTACCCTTCCTTGCCTGGACTTAAAGTTGTATACCAAGGGTCTGAAGGAGTCACTAAACAGATATATTACATAAACCAAAGGAGGCCGCATGGACCTAGACCATACTAGTAGGGGATGAAAGGGACATCTCATGCATACTACAACCCCAACCAAGTCACCTCCATACCTTCTTGGGGCCCCCTTGGTCATCCTTCCTAGTCCACACCTCCTCCTTGGTCCTTCACATCTCAATATCATGCCCGACTAGCCACCCATTCATTTCAATCCTATGCTCAACCGTAACCTCAGTGGAATGCATCTCATCATGGGTGGAGGCCCCAATACAACTCTCTTCCCACTCTTATACCTCCACCACCTGCCTAACCATAACCATTACCTTCTGCTCCAGCAAGGCAACCCCAAATGCCTACCCAGCCAAATCCGAACCAGAACAATAGACAGGCTCAACAAGTGTGTAGTGGGGAACCATCATGCCCAACTTATGGTGTGGAGATTCAAGAAATTAACTTGCAATACAGGAAAGTTTTCCCAGATAGCTAGCCTCCACCCAGGAAGGTTAAGGAAGATAAAGAGGAAAGCAGACCTAAAGCAAATCCACCCTTTCTTGAGAGACTATCCATGACAATCCAACCTACTCCAGAAGAGACTGAACTCCTGGGAGAATTGAAGCGTTTATGTGTGAAGATACCATTTCTCAAATCCATAAAAGATGTGCCTATCTACAATAGGTTGATCAAATAGAAGTGCTTTAGGCATCCAAGAAGGTGCAAGAGAGATGCCCCAACCATCAACGTTATAGGACAACTGTCCATCTTGATGTTGGGGTAGATAATCTGTCCAAAGTATCTGGACCCTAGAAGCACTGTAGTTGATTTCCACATCAATGGTACAATGGTCCCACATACCTTGATTGATTTGGGAGCTACCATTAATTTGATGACAAAGGACACAATGCCCAAACTTAACCTCCAAGGCTCCTTGAGGAAGACCACGACAGCGCTGCAGCTAGCAGACCGCTCCATAGTGGCCCCTGAGGGGATTGTGGAAGATGTGATGGTCTCCATTGATTCTTGGGATTACCCTGCTAATTTCTTAGTTCTCCAGCCAAATGCAAAGCTCAATGGGTATCCTCTCATTTAGGGAAGACCCCGGTTGGCTATAGTTGATGCCTACATCAACTGCTGAGCTAGGAACATGACCATAAAGAATGGACACATTTCCAAGTAGTTAATCTTATATCCTCCTACCCAACCCTTGCTAGAACATGATCTACCTCTCTAGTTGGAGGAGGAGGATAAGGATGAAGTTTATTTTGCACCACTTTATACATTAGAAATCGCCATGAGGGGAAAACTGCAAGATGAGGATGATATGATTGAAAACTTGATTCAAAATCCACCTCCCAATGTATCACCATTAGAAGACATAGTAAGAGAAACCCAAAACAACCCCTCAACTGATCTCTGTGTGGTCGACCCCACTTCCCTCCATGTTACAAATATAGAGTTCAACCCAGAAAGAACATTGAAAATCAGTCCATCCCTATCTACTTCCTAGGAGAAGGATCTATGCAAGCATACTGAGAAAAAATCTAGATGGCTTCGCCTGGACTTATAAGGAGATGAAGGGAGTGCACCCTTCAGTATGTATTAATCATATATATAGCAAGGAAGATTGTAAGCCAGTCAGGCAGCCTCAAAGGATGATGAACCCAACACTTAAAGATATTGTTAAGGAAGAATTGTAGAAATTGCTTGATGCAAGATTCATCTATCCCCATCTCTGACAGTGAATGGGTCTCTCCTTTGGTGCTAGTGCCAAAGAAAAATAGTAAGTGGAGAATCTATGTCGACTATCAGGAATTGAACAAAGCCACTAAAAAGGACCATTTTCCTTTACCTTTCATAGATCAAGTGTTAGATGGTGTGGCAGCGAAGAAGTCTTTCTCCTTCCTAGATGGGTTTAGCAGGTACAATAAGATTTAAATCAGCCCAAAAGACCAAGATAAGACCAATTTAACTTGTCCTTGGGGTGCCTTTGCATACTGGGTCCTTCTTTTTGGTTTGTGCAGTGCTCCAACCACTTTCAAAAGAGTGGTATTAATTATATTTTCTCAACTGGTTCATGAAGCAGTAGAAATATACATGGATGATTTTACTCCTTATGGCTCTGAATTTCAAGAAGCTTTATCTAACCTAAGAAAAGTTCTAAATAAGTGTATTGAGATGAACGTGTCCCTCAGTTTGGAAAAATGTGAATTTTTTATGACTGAAGGGACCGTGCTAGGTCATGAAATATCTCAACAAGGATTGCAGGTGGACTCCAACAAAATTGCCATCATCCAAAGGGTCCCACCTCCTCAAAAGGTGAGAGATGTCAGAAGCTTCTTAGGCTTAGCTGGATATTACAACAGATTCATTAAAGACTTCAGCAAGCTAACCTCTCCTTTGTTTGGCCTCCTAGGCAAAGATGTTGAGTTCATAGGGTCAGAAAACCATCAAGAAGCCCTAGATACCTTGAAGAGCAAGCTAGTGACTACCCCAACCCTCAGAGGCCCAAACTAGGCCCTAACCTTTCACATTCACACATATGCCTCGAACAAAGAAATAGGAGCAGCCTTAGGAAAAATTGGTCAAAAGTTACCTTATGCCATATACTTTATAAGAAAAAACTTGTTAAAGGCGGAGTTAAACTATACAGTGACCGAGAAGGAATGCCTAGCTGTCGTGCATTCCTTAAAAAAATACAAACATTATATCACAGACTATCAAACCTTTGTGCACACTGATCATGCTGTAATTAGATATTTAATGAACAAACTGGATGTAAATGCTCGCATTATTAGATGGTTGCTTTTACTGCAGCAGTTTGATCTAACCATTATTAACAAGACTAGTAAAGAGAATGTTGTTGCTAACTTTTTATCTAGATTAAATTTTCCTGTAGGTGAATAGGGAATGGTGGATGACCAAATGCCAGATGAACACCTATTTGCTATATCGGTACTCTCTCCATGGTTTGTTGATATACTAAACTACTTGGTTTCAACACAGTTCCCACCACACCTATCCTAAAAAGAGAAGAACAAGATAGTAAGGAAAAGCACCCCTTTCACTTGGATTGGAGAAAATCTCTTCAAACTTGGCCCAGGTCAGATCTTGAGAAGATGTGTCAGGGATTAGGAAGTCCTTGACATCCTCCTGACCTGTCATGACAGACCTTGTGGAGGTCATTTTGTAGCAAAAAGAACCGCCTTCAAGATATTGCAAGTAGGCTACTACTGCCCCACTCTTCATCAGGATGTGAGGAGATACATGAGGTAGTGTGATCAGTGTCAGAGGATGGAGAAACCCACTCCAAAAGATGAAATGCCCATGCAACCCCAAGTGACCTTGGAGCCATTTGAGAAGTGGGGCATGGACTTTGTGGGCCCTATCAACCCCCCTTCAAAGCAAAAGCAGTACATCATTGTGTGCACCAACTACCTTACAAAGTGGGCGGAGACAAAAGCAATCAAAGTAGTGACAGAGGAAAAAGTATCTAAGTTTTTAAAGGAAAACATATTCTACAAGTTCGAGTATCCAAGAGAGTTTGTCACAAACCAAGGTAGTCAGTTCACTTCCAACTTGATTGAAGACCTGCTCACACATCATAAGATCAAGCACAGGACTTCCACCCCTTACCATCCACAAGCCAATGGGCAAGTGGAGATCACTAATAGAGCATTGGAAGGGATCCTAACCAAGGTAGTGAGCAGTAGCATAAAAGACTGGGTGGATAGATTAGTTGAGGCAACTTGGGCCTACAACACAACATGGAAGAAAACCACCGGGTTCACACCCTATGAACTGGTCTATGGGAAGAAGGCTTTTCTATCAATATAGCTTGAATTCAATACCCTAGGGATGGCATCTCAGCTGGAACTAGACCTCATCCATGCATAGAAGGAGAGATTACTTTAGCTCAATGGATTGGACGAATATAGATTGCAAGCCCTTCTTCATATAGAGGTAGTTCAACTTCAGAGAAATATATGGCATGAAAAAAGATTCAGGGAGAAGCAATTCCAAGAGGGAGATTGCGCACTACTCTAAGATTAAAGATACAAGGATTTCAAAGGCAAGCTGAGGACAAGATGGCTGGGACCCTACACTATGGAGATATGCAATGACAATGGTTCAGTTCTCATCAAAACCATTAATGATGAAACCATCCCCACGCCTGTCAATGGATATCGATTGAAAGTCTACAAGAAACCCCTCTCCAAGCGAGAGTTTATTGAGGATTTGAGTAAAACAATGATGGTAGTGGAGCATGTCTTAGCTTCCACTTCATCCACTCACTGAAGAGAAAAGAGAAAAAATAAGGACTCAAGTGAAAACCTCCATGAGGCACTTGAGTCGCCTCATTGGGTTGAAAATCTCTCTTGAGGCGGCCCAGTGATGAAAAAAGAAAAAGCCGAAAAGAATAATATCCCTAGGTGAAAACATCCCTTGGAGGCACCCAGGGTAGGAAATTAAGGTGAAAACCTCTCTAAGGTGCCCTACTTGTTTTGAAAAAAAAGGAGAGAAAGAAAAATGAATTTTATTGCAGTACAGGTTTGTAGGAGGACTACAAGGGGTAGAAGAAGGTGCCAAGGGGACTCTAACATTCACAGCAGCATCCATCTCATCTTCTCCACACTTTCCTCCATCATCTTTGGCTTCTCTTTCACCCCATTGTACCTCTTCTTCCAAAACTATGTTTTCTACAGGAGGCTCTGTTTTTCTACAAGAGGCTCTTGTAGGAATTACAAAGAGCCAAAAGTGTCTATAGGAGGAGTTTGAGGGGCAAGAAAAGATTCATGAGGAACCTATAATCCCTCTTACCATATTCAAACCTCCTTTCCATCATTTCCAAGCCTTTATCACACTCCATGCATCATTTTTTTTTCTTCCCTTCCTTTCCAAGAAAAACACAGAAAAATTGTTTTTCAGTTTTGAAAAAAGACAAAACTAAAAGGAGGAAAAGGCACCATTAACTTTACCTGAATATTACCTACTATCCCTCCATCATTCATCTCCACCTGTGGCATCATTCTTGAGCTCCAAGCATATGGAAATAGTTAAAGTTTCGAGGGGAGAAGTAGTTACAAGGGCTCCTATAGGAATTCCGGTAGTAGCTAATCCCATAGAAGTCCAGCACCAGTAACAAGTGAAAACACATCTGAAGGTTGAAAAGGAACATGTAGGTTAGCTCCAAAAAAAGAAGAACCTGCAAAAACACACAACAACACATCAGCAAGTAGGGACAGCATGCACGAAGAAAAATGAGGGCATGCAATAGAGAAAGCCACAACACCTCATAGTCGATGGCAACAAATACACTCGAATTACAGGTAAGTAGCTAAGTCAGTCCTCTATCTACATTTGTGTAACTAGGAATCATACGAAGGCAACGACATGGTTGGAAATGAAAGAGGGAAAGGCGACCAGTTAACTTGGCCACCTTCATTTAGTTGACTCCACTTAACTAAGATATCACCCACACGTGTGCACAGTCAACTCAAGCAAAAGATGCGAAGGATAGGTAGTGGGAGGAAGAGTTAAGTCTGATGCAATAATGAGGGGATGATTACAAGTGGAGGGTCATGATGACCAAGCAAGTGGGGACCAACAATCCTAATCTAGGCAATGTACACCTTGCCAGCTCAACACTCATAACTGAAAACAGCCAGAAAAGGTAATGAGCACTCCTCCCCATGCATTCTCACAACCTTTTCTTCAGTTTATCCTTGTAACTCAGCCATGCAGCAGTCTTCTTATGACCCCATAGCCTCGGATCCACCATCCTCCATTGATTTTCTCCATATTTTTGCTCTTTGCATTTTCTATAGGAGCACCTATAGGAAATCTACAAGAGGGACAACAGGCTTCTACAAGAGGGGAAGTGAGTCATTTTGAAGGGAGGAAACATGATTTTTGGCATGAATTTTAGTCTAAGGAGGTAGGGTTCATGAATTCCCTCTGTTTAATATCAAAATTTGAAAGATTTGGTCTCAAATTGAAGAAAAAATGAGTCTTTAAGAGGGTAGAAATACATTAAAAAAAAAACTTTTTTTTCTTAGAAAAACACATTCCCCACTATTTGTCTCTTTCATTCAAAATTCTTTGTCTCCACCTCCATATCTAGTTTCAAAATAAGTACAGGTAGTATGATAGGGGGGTTTATGAGAAAAGAGCCCACTAACTCCACTAGACTCCATGCACATCCTTAAGTGGTGGAAATATTTACAAGGGAAAACTGGATGAATTTCTTTCAGAAGTTTAGAGGGTTTGATGATGAAATTGCCCATGAATTTTCTCTCTCTAGTCCCTCACACAAGAACTCATGCTACTGTAACCATTAGAGGCCTCTCCATTGAAATAACCCTTGAATTCATTAGTAGGGTCACTACCCTTCCTCTTGGGTTGCCTTGGAGTAAAGATGAGAAAATAATTGGTCAGGCTGCCAAGAGGAAATTTTTCCAAGATAATGAAACCCCTGTTGAAGACAAAAATGGAATTAAGAGGGCTAGTGTACCATATCCCTGGGATGAGGTTAGCTACCAACTGATCAAATACATTTCTTGTGAGGGGAGGCACAAATTTTTTTATGGATATCATTTCAGAATCCTCCAAGAATTGAGATATGGCATGGATACCCCAGCACATTAAAATCTTAGCATCCCTTACTATCTCCTTCAATCCCTCATTGACTCCAACACCAAGGTACAAGAAGGAAATTCATAGCAGCTAGCCCACCATGGCATAATCAAAATCCTAGTAGAAGAAGCCCTCCATACCCTTACACTCCCTATAGCATTGGAAGTTTTCAGAAATATAATAGCTGAGGATGACATCAAGGCATTAACCTATGATGTTAGCCCTTTTGTCAGCAAGGAGGGAGAACAACAAAGAGGAGAAGATGAAGCTAGTGGTGACATAGCGGAGTAAGAGAGGGAGGAAAGAAAAGAAATAGAGGAGGGGAGAGTTGAAGAGCCAGCATAGGAGGTAGAAAAAGAGACAGATCAGGAGGAGAAAAAAGAAATAGAAGAGGGATAAAAGGAGGCAAAGAGGGTAGAGCAAAGAGAAGAGTCCCCTGGAACTTTGGAAAGAGAAGCAACAACTGCCCTCATTTCCCTCAGTACACCAAGCAAGCAAACATAGAAGAGGAAAAGAAAATCTTCCATGTATTTCGGGGCAAGGAAGAGTACCAGAATTAAAACATGCAAACCTGAGCCCTCATCAAAGACTCCCATTAACATTGAAGATTAACCATCTGCCAAGGTGAAAGAATCTCCTTCCAAGACACCCATAACCTATGAAAGGAGGTCTACAAGATCTTCTACATGGAAGGGAAAGCCAACTCTATAGGACCCAAAACCAGACCTACAAGAGGCCAAAACAGTCCTATAGGAGACACTGTCCAAACTACAGGAGACACAAAAACTTGAGGAAAAAATAGGACGATAGCCAAAGGTGAAGGAGGAATCATAAGAGCTACAAGAACCTGACCCCTAGCCTAATCTTTACTCCTATTACAGACTACTTGAGGGAGGCAAGATAATCCCACATAAATTTGCAATTCCATTGTTTTTCGAATTGGAAAAAGAGAGAGTGAGAATGCATAGGTGGATGCAGGTAGCCAAGCCAAAAGGAGTTGAGGATAATGGCCACATGGAATACAAACTTAGGGAAATGGGAAAGGAATTGAGTGCTCTCAAAGACAGAGAAGCCATCATAGGAAGCCACCTTGAGAATGAGAATGAATTACTAAGGAGGCAACTACAGGAGAAAGATACTCATTTGGCACACATGGCTAGCTTATCCATGGAAGCATTGCAATGCAGAACACCAGCCAAATCTTATGGCCTCTATTTTAAAGATCAATGGCTTCCATTCTAAATAAAAACTTTGGCACAAAGAGGCATAATGCCTTTCCAAGACTACAGGAAGTTCATAGATTTGTGTGACTAAAGCACATCCGAGGAAAAAGCAAAGATGGCAGAATTCTATCTACACAACATAGCCCTCATAGACCTGAATGTGTAGGACCCCAATGCCAAGCTAGGGGATCTGCAATGAATGGCCATGGCGTCATGGATCAACCATCGAGAATTTAGGGTAGTAGAAATGAAAATATTGTTAATAAGAGAGAAGAATGAACCATTTATGATAAGAGCAGAGACATCATATCCAATGGAACTCATCAACACACACAACCTGCTTGCCAATGACCCTCAGATTGTCCCCAAATATCTAGTCAATCAGGAACAAGCCATTGCACACTTTGAAGATATTCTTAGGCTACTTGGGGATAACTATGTGCATGCATGCATGAGAAGATGGAACACCCTACCACACAGCTTGCAAATCATAGAATACCATTCCCCCATGAGGCTGAAGGATGCATTGAAAATAGTGCCAATGTACAAGCACTCCATGAAATGGCTGAAGGTCAACTAGATTGGCCTCGAATTGAGTCCTCCACTCATATTAGGCATGTTGGTAGTTAGAAGAGAAGGAGAGGAGAAGGAGCAGTGGAAGGGCATAGTAGAAATGCAAGATTTTATGGAGAACATGAAGAGACCATATCAGAAGCCTAGAATGCTAGGAAGGCCACCAGGGCCATGAAAGATGAAGAGATTGACTAGGTTGCTCAGAGGATGAACAACACCTTCAGTAGGGGGTGATGATGAGCCTCATAAATGGGTAATTATATGGGCTCATTTTACCTCATAACCTAGTCAAATCAACCACTTTCGTAGATTATTGTATGATTTTTTATTATATTTATGCTTATAGGGCGAGTTGAATTAGTTATTATTCCATGTGGTCTAACATGTATTTAATGCAGATTATTGATGGATTTCGAGGTCAAAGTAAAGGATTTAGTGGTACAAATATAGCAATAACTCGAAGTAGACAGAGGAGAGGACTTATAGGATGGAATCCCCCTCATTTATTTCTCCTAACTTCAAATTCCCCTTCATCCAGCTCAAAGTATAAGCAGCTAAATCATGCACTAAAGGCAGCCGAGCAAGTGGAAAATGATTGATAATTATCTGGAGTTTTGGGAGCCAAGCCTCCCTGATTTTAAGGAAGTTGTTGGTAGCTTCAGATCTATAAGTAGAGAGGCCTAGGTCTTCACTAGGGTTGACTTTTTCATTATGTAAACTCTGCTCAAATTTCGAGCTTACTATTTTATGATAGTTTTATGTAATCTTGCTACTTTTTGATAATGAAGATGGAATCCTCTTTAAGCTAGTACATAGTTACCTTAGGGGGCTAAAGCTCTTGGGTTAGGGCCCAATACAATTATCCAAGCCTCTCTTTACTTGTATTTGTGTGCTTTACTTTAGTTTGTAGATTAGTTTGTTGTTAGATGTATTTCTCTTATGGTTAAGAATAGGTTGCTTTTGATGATTTAGCAGCTTGCTTCAATTTGTGCTTTTTGTAGTAGGTTAAACAGTGATTAGAGAAGATTCAAAGGCTAGCAATAGTGCCTTGCCCTCTCTTCCTCCTTTGGGACCATGATTTGAGGCAAAGACTCTCTTGCTACCCCGAAAACATAGATTTTCCTCATTCCTAGGACTTCTAGTGTTTGCAGCTCTCTAATAGGTTGATAGTCCAGTTTTGCTTTGTTTTAGATCGCCTTTATCATGTTCAATTCCTAATTTTCAATAGTCCTTTTTCATTCTTTCCTTTCTTACAGCATTTCTCAGCATTTCCTTCAATGCATCATAGTTTAGGCCATTTTAATGCAAAACTTTGCTTTCCTAAGATGCGCTCGTTTCATTGGTTGCTTGATTTTCTTGGTTGATTTTCAGTTTCTATGTAGAAGATCTCTTCCGGTAGTAGGCCAACTTACCAGAAATCATGCCCTCTATCTGATCCATGCCCTATTGGTCTCCTAAACCTCACCTCAATTCTTCCGTAGTTTCCTTCATTTTTCATAGAACTTCTTCCTCTCTCCCTAAGGAAACCCAATCATATTTCTCTCTCTTGGTGGTTCATGCTAGACCTTAGGCTCCCTAACTCCTCACTCCAACCTTCATCCACCTTTTCCACCCACTTTCACACCCTCAAAACAACAAAAATTCGTAGCCTCCTCCTGTAGGTCTCTTGTAGTTTCCCTGTTTTTGTCTTATAGTTTTCCTGTGTCCTCTTGTAGTTTTTCCTGTAGGCTTTTTTTTGAGGACGAGTGTGGGAAAAGCCTCCAGAAGGCCACCTAAGACATGCTAGAACCCATCCACACCATCCTATATCCTCCCAAGCTCCAAAAATGGCCTCTAACGCGACCTATTCGCTGCCACAATCACACAGAATAAATTAGATGCATGTTAAATTCACATAAAAACACATAAAAATCCAAAAATATGTTTTCTTCTTATTTACATCCAGAAATAGCATGGTTAGATGTTTACTTCCTTGATTAGGTAATGGCATTTCCTTTATGGTTTTCATAGTGTTTTTTGCAACGGTAGAATTATCTTGTTAGTTAGGGTTTACTAGTTTTCACTTTACATTCTAGTCTTTCTCCTTTCTACAGTTAGAAAAACATCTATAGACTAACCTCTCTTTCCTTTCATCACACATAGAGCTTCTTCTGAAATCTATAGAATTTGTCTTGAGCTCAGTGATCTCGTTCCGGCTGACCAAGTGACAAGCTATAGTGAG